>SNQJ01S0220492.1:0-15125 GCA_010110895.2 Picea sitchensis | reverse complement strand
AGGTTTATCCCTCCCTTTACATTTGGAATCTGTAGCTACCTTTGGAAGTCATTACTTCCCTTGAACAATAACTATTGATTATTTCTCATATATTGTGTATGGTGTATTGTGGTTTATTGGTGTAACTCTTATACTATTTTTCATTTCTCATTGGATATAGTTGAATGGTTTAAATATAAGTTGAAAAAGGTTTTAAATGGTACTTGATACTGATTCACCCCTCTTTCAGTATCAACAAATAATGACACCACAAAGACCTAACCAAATGAACAAGAGGATCCCAAGGAAAGGGAATGCCTATTCCACTCACAAATGTGAGTGAAGGGGACACTGCTACATTTAATTATTGACAATGGAAGTTAAAATAACCTAATCTAAAAACTGGTCGTAAGGAATATTATAGTGCCAATGATACTACAAACATATCCATACACCATTAGTTGGATGATATAGGGACTATACATATACATTAGTCAACATTGCCACTTGAAATACAACATCAATTTAAAAGATTAGGTGTTGTGTCAAATTTCTCTACTTGAGGTTTGTGATGTTATTTTAGAAAATCCATATATATATATATATATATATATATTTTTACAAATTAAAAACTTGAAAGGAAACACAAGGGATGATTCCTCACATTCATGAATGGTATGCTTAGTAAATCCATTGGTGTAGAATAGTACAACTCACCCAAGGGGATTAGAACCAAACACCTTTTGGCACAAAACTAGCGATATGCCTAAAAAATAAATGACTCATTGAGATAACCCCTTAGGATCAGGACAACCATATATGTGGAAGTGTCATGTCATTTATTAGTCCATGCCCCATAGTGGAATTGTCATCTTTGGAGATCAACTGTACAAAATACCGGAGGTAGACCCAATTTCCATAATATCACTTATCACTACTACAAAATGAAGGAAATTAATTTCTTAGAATATGATATTTTTCCTTTTCATGGTTCATTCATAAAGAGGAAAGAAAATCACATGTACCACAATGCCTTTATTAGGGACTTCTGATAGGTAGATCATTTAGTGGAAGAATATAAAGATATATTCACCTCAATTATAGGATTATCTCTAAATTTTTAGTTAAATCATTCATGTGATTTGAAACTAAGTGCCCCTCTTCCCAATGGAATTATATACACACACTCACTTTTGGAGAATCAAGAGATCAAACACCATATTCAAGAATTTATACATAAATTCAACATTTGACCAAGCTCCTCATCATGTAGAAGCCTTATTGTCCTTGTTTATATGAAGGATGAGAAATGAAAACTCTAAATTGATTATATATCCTTAGACAAAATCAAAACCAAGAACTAGTACCCCATCCCAAATATTATTCTTAAATCAAGCCATCACTAGGTGCCAATCGATCTAATTGTTCAAGTCCAAGGAATGTCTCGTTGAGTGGTTGGTCATTCCCTTTAGATTGAATAATTTTCCAAAAACATTTCTGAGGATAATGGATGATAATTGTGGTCAATCACTAATTATTTTGTGGTATTATGAATAGATGACATCCTCTTCTTCAATATAAACTAGTAACAACATCTAAAGCACATTCAACAAGTGTTTAATATCATGTGGAAGAACAAGTTATATACCAATCTAGAAAGTTCATATTCAATACGTAGAGAATCCAATATGTGGGTACATCATACATGAGTGTGGTGTGCATGTGGATCTATCCAATTTACAATTCATTCATGATTAGCTTGCCCCAAAGACACTAACATGACTTCATAGTTTCGTAGGACTCACCAAATTTTACTATAAGTTCATGTTTAGGTTGTCTCCTATTTCTTGGCCCCTAAAGAAAGTGACCAAGGGTGGAGCCAAGACTAACTTTGTTTGGGTCAAGTCACAACATAAATAATTAGGATTTGAAGGAACTCAACATATAATATGGACATTCATTGGCCTATAAATACCATAAATTCTCATTCATAATTCATAGATAGTCCTCCTATGACAAAGAGATTTATTCCAATTTCAATTATGTCAATAGTGGAAGCATTATATTGTAGGAAAGTAAAGTGTCATGCAAACCAACCAAAAGATTACTTAATTTATGCAGACTCAAGAGAAAGTGTTAGAACAACTACCATAGGAAGTGAGCCAAATACCTTCAACAAGTACACCTAAACATCAAGTAGGAGAATGGAAGAACCAATGAAGGTTTACATTGCCTCACTAGCCTCAATTTTTGGCACTAAACACATTATCCAATTATTGCAGAGATAATAACTCAAAGTGTTCCTAACTCTATAACAACAATCTTGACGTCATTGCTATAGATCAAACACTAGTCATAAGCTATAATTTTTTTTATACTTTCACCTCCAAGATGGACTTTTGTGCTATCCGGTCCATCTCCCTATTCCTTTAGGAAAGCATGAGAAGATAATTTGGGAAGAAAACTACATTTATATGGTGGGGCATTTTGTCATGGTAAATATAATTACAGTGTTGTAGAAGTACTTCTACTAGCCAAAACTCTGGTAAGATTTCAAAAAATATATAATATCCCACACTACTTGTGGCAACGTTGAAACTACAATAGAGAAGCAAGGAGTGTAAACTACTCTACCCAATTTAGTTAATCCTTGGGACTTTTCATCTCTATGGATTTTATATCAGGCCATCCCTCAACAAAGCATTGCAATGATTGTATTTTTGTTATTTTTGATCGGTTCTCTAAGAAAATATTTTTACCTTGCAAGAAGAGTGTCACAGCGGAAACCACTATGTATATATTCTTCAAGAATGTTTTGGCTCATTTTAGGTTTCCAAAGAACATTGTTTATGATAGGGACAAGAGGTTCTTGAGTATATTTTGGCCTATCCCTTATTTTATTATGGATAACAAGCTAACCAAATTCATTTCCTTCCATCCCTATACTAGTGGACAAACAAAGGTAGTCAAAATAATGATTAGGTAGTCAACATGATGATTTTACATATCCTCGTAAGGTATAATTGAAAAAATCCATGTACATGGGATGAAATCCTTCCTTTTATTTAAAATGTCTACAACAAAACAATGTTTTGGCCACAACCATTTGCAGGTGCATCTAGGGTTAAAACCATTAGCCCCATTATATTTATATCTTTCCATGCTCAAATTAAGGTTGTCAAAGAAACACTTGTTTTAATGGATCCATCACATCTAATATCAATTTCAATGATATTATGCAGAAATAAATGCCAATTACAAACAATGACATGATCAACATTGAGCTCCACACAAGTTTTAGGTTGGTGATAAGGTATGGTTTCACTTGCAGAAAGAGTGAATCACAAGCCCCCACAAAAATATCATACCTCTCCAATATAAACCTTACATTATCACCAAGATTGTAGGTGAGAATTATTTTGAATTAAATATTTTATCATTACTTGGCTTACACCCTATGTTTAATATGGCGTTGCTTTGACCATACTTTCTTCCTCTTTTGGACACCTTGGAGGTGGTGTAGCACTTGGCCCTTACAAATATCAACCCTTATTACATTAAGTAGGATATAATGAATTGGATCATGGACACCAAGAAGAATATCATTTTCTTGTAAAATAAACAACTCTATTAGGTTGTCCAAGCAAGGCAACTACTTTTCGAGAGAAAGTGGTTTACCATGAACCAAATTCAATAGAATTTTTTCCATATCATTCAAGTAATTAAAATAATGGGAACCATTGCTTAACAATATGGAATGAATTATCTAGGTGGTCGTTCAATTCTATCACTATCTCAAAAAAGGACCTAGACCTTATCAAGTTTACAACAAGTTTGCAAGTCCTAAACTTCCAACTCATTTTTTTATCCCTTCCCAATCATTTTTGAATATTTTGACAGCCTTTTCCAAGATTCAAAAACAAAGAGATCTCATAATAATCATTATAAGATTCCAAATATTTCCTAAAACAAAGTTCATATGTGAAATTTATGGCCCATGGAAGTGGACATAACAAGGAGGATCCTTGGAGCTTGCATTCCTTTTGCCACATCAACTCCTAGGGTTAGGGTTTTTAGATCATAGGGTTTTGTCATTATGTTAAAACAAAGTTTATCCTATTTCTATGGGATTTTTGTAAATGATCATATCTAACACATATTTTCTTATAGATAAGATACTACTAGTATATCCCCTTTGTTTTGTTATATACATTACAATGTTTTCACCATTTGATTTGGTATTGTCAGGAAATGAGATACACTTCCACACTAAGCCTAGTATAAGAGAAGAATAATTTAATCAAGAATGTAAATGACAAAGCAATCACACAATACACATAGATTTTACCCTGAAAACCTAAACCGGGAAAACAAACATTCCTTGAGCGTTCAACTCTCTTGTTGTCTTATTCAATCTGAATAAAAGGTTACATATCTAACCTTGGTCCACCCCTAAGACACAATCAACATAACCCTCTTTCTTGTGCAATAACAACCCTGTAGCTAATCTTTCTTACATCTGCATGATCAACAACCTACATCTATTTCTCTAAAGACTGGGTATCCTATGATTAATTGATTATTAACCTTTTACAACCTTACAAAAAGCCTCTTTATATGCTTTACAACAGGAAAATCCCTAATGAATTGGCGCCCAAAAATTATTAGAGATCTATGTAGACCATTGGCTACAAATCCCATGAATCTCAAGATTATGTTACAGTCGACTCCAAGTCATATTATCAATCGACTACCAGTCGACCTTCATTCGGTCTTAAGTCGGTCACCATATTCCCACCTGTTGACCTCTTGTTGGTTGACCTATTTGACTTGTTGTTGATGCCTTTACCATGTCGAATCGCCTCGACCTTGAAATTCTACTTTACTCGGTTGACTAACCTCGACCTTCGAATTGCTGTCGATCTACCTCGACTTCAACTGTCAGTCGATCCAGCTCGACTAGAATTTCATTGCAAAGAATATAACAACCCAACATTATGTCACTTATTGTCTTCTTTGTTGAAACCAGGATATTCTTGAACTTTCGTTCATAGACCCAAGGAAAAAATTACCATTACCTCTCTGCACCAAGGGAACTTCACAACACTCATAGACTTGGTCAAGGAGTTTGCTATGTTTTCCAACATGTCTACTTTCTCATGTAGCACCTTGTTACTTTTCACCATATATCTTACGAAATGGTATTGTACATCAATATGCTTAGTCTTCGAATGATAAGCAGGGTTCTTTTCCAAAACTATCGTGCTTTGACCCTCACAACTTACCTTCATAGATCTCTACTCAAACTCGATTCCTGAACAAAACCTTTGCATCCATACTACTTGTTTTCTTCCATGAGTGGCCTCCATGTATTCAAATTCTATTGTTGAAAAGGATACAACCACCTGTCACTTACTCATCCAACTTATTTCTCCACCAAACATCTTGAAAACATATCCACTGGTCAACCTTCGTTGATCAAGATCTCCATCCCAGTCAACATCAACAAAGCCATGCACATTTTATTTACCATTGTCACCTCCAAGTATTCCTTGGTATCATATAACATAGTCCTTCGTGCCACACAAATACTTGAATACTCTAATGATAGTTGTCCAGTGCTCCTTTCTAGGTGTCGACATGTACCTGCTCAATACTCCCACTATATAGGCAATGTCTAGTTAAGTGAAGACCATCACATACATTAGAATACCAATAAAACTTGCATAGGGAACAAATGCCATGTACTCTATTTCTTCCTGCACATCTTTGGACAATGTTCAACAATTATCCTTGCTCCCATAGGAATTGACACCTTCACCGATTTGTAGTCCTACATGTTGAACCATTTAAGAACAGTTTCAATATACTTCATTTGATTCAACCGGATCTTTCTAAAGGATTGATCTCTTTTAATCTCCATTCCTAGAATGAAGTTATCTCCACCAGGATCCTTCATTTTGAACTTGGAGGATAGATGCTTCTTCACCTCCTTTATTGCGTCCATGATGTTTCCAATTAGTAACATGTCATCGACATACAAAGCTACATATATGAAATTCCCACCTTCTTCCTTGGAATATATGCAGTGATCAACTTTTCTTCTCACAAATCCCAAACTAAGGATGTATGTGTCGAACTTCTGGTACCACATCCTTGGTGATTGATTTATACCATAAAGGGATATTTTTCAGTTTGCACACAAACTCTTGCTTTCCATTTACTACAAATCCTTCAAGATGTTTCATGTAGATTTCTTCTTCCAGGTCCCCATGTAGGAACATTGTCTTCACATCTATCTGTTCTATATCCATATCAAATGTTGTAGCTAGAAAATTTAGTACTCTAATGGAAGTTAATTTTTCAACATGGGAAAAAATCTCACTAAAGTCGACTCCCTCGACTTGAAAATAACCTTTCACTACTGATCGAGCTTTGAACTTCTCGACTTGACCCACGATATTCATCTTCTTCTTGATTACCCATTTTCTATTGACGAGATTTATTCCACTAGGTAACTTGACTAAATCCCATGTCTCATTCTTGTGTAAGGATTCCATCTCTTCAACCATGGCATCCTTCCATATTTTACCCTTTGCCGAGTCAACTGCCTCACTAACTGACTTGGGCTCATCGTCAATGGCAGTTAACACAAATGAAGAATGAAAGTCGGGTAGAATATACCTTTCGACTGGTTTTATTTCTCTTTCTAACGTTCTTACCACCAGAGTCTGTTCTTCCACCTCTTCTTCTGATTCAGTCAACTCATTTGAATCATCTTATTCATTCCTCAATTCAAACCACACCGTCTCAAGATTATTCTTGGTTTGAACAATTTCCTCAGGATCATACTTACTTTCAACTTCTTTGAAGACCACATATTGAATATACACTATTCTCCTTGATGCAGGATCCCAAAGCTTATATCCTTTCATTCCTTCTTTATATCCAATGAAAATACATTTGACTCCCTTATAGTCTAGCTTGCTCCTCTTTTCCTTGGGAACATGCACAAATGCATCATAGACAAATACTTTGAGATGTGAAACCAAAGGCTTATTACCTGACCATACCTCATGTGGAGTCATATCTACTAGCACCGACAAAGGATACATATTAACAAGTATCTTGCAGTGTCGACCGCCTCCACCCATAAGTCTTATGCGATCCCAACACCACTAAGCATGCTCCTTGCCTTGTCCATCAATGTTATGTTCATTCTCTTGGAAAATCGATTGTGATGTGGGGTATATGGTGTGGTATTTTGGATTTCTATGCCACACTTCTTGCATAATGATCAAATTATTTTCCACAGAATTCACCACCGTTGTCAATTCTTACCACTTTAATTTTCTTATATGTCTAGTTTTATACAAGATCTTTAAACTCTTTAAATTTCTTGAAAACCTTTGATTTCTTTCTCAGGAAATATATCCATGTCTTCCTAGAAAAATCATCTATGAAGGAGACATAATACAGGGATCCACCAAGTGAAGGGACTGAAACTGGGCCAAACACATAACTATGCACCAATTCTAGAATCCCATTTTCCCTTGTCGCTCCAGATGGAAACCTCAACCGACTTTGTTTTCCATATATATAATGTTTAAAAAATTTGACTTATAAATCACATTCAGGAAAACCTTCGACCATACCTTTGCTGTGCATGGATTGAATTTATTTTTCTCCAATGTGTCCCATCGTCTCGTGCCACACCATGGTCGGGTCGATTTTATCATGTCTTGTCGAGTTGGTTTGTATTGACTCAACCCGAGTTGGGTCGAGTTGAGTCGAAGTCAAGTTAGCTTCATGAGAAATGATAATGTTGCATCAAGTCGAGTCGACATTCCCCAACAACTTGTATAAGGTTCCAATCCTAACTCCTTTCATTAAGACCATCACACCTTTGACCATCTCGCAAAAATCCTTCTAAAACATAGTGTGCACTCTAACATCACTCATATTATTGACATATATCATATTTCTTACCAAACCTAGAATGTATAGCACACCTGGAAGGTTTGTCTTCATCCCATTCTATAATATCATTCGAACTCTTCCTTGTCTGACAATTTTGGTTTTTGAGTCGTCCCCAAGAACACATCTCCTCCATCATATCGTTCATACTCACAAAATCATTCTCTATGTGGTGTCATATGATAGGATGCTCCTGAGTCAATCAACCAAACACCTTACACATCACCTCCCTTATCTGAGGTCATATTTCTCTTAGTTGAATGATTCTCATCGGATCCCGTACTGACTTCCATTGCCATCGACTTATAGTCCTTTTTGTAATGCCCAACTTTACCACATTTCCAACATCTTCTTGTCGAATGATCCATGGATTTATATATATCCTTAGACTTATACTTTCTACCGAATAATTTTCCCTTATCTCTTTCAACCAGACAACTTCTCACCACTAAATCATCTTTGGTCGATCCTTCCATGTTCTTTCTTCTCATTTATTCTGACAATAGAGAAACAACCACGTCTTCTAGTGCTAGTGTGGTTGTATTACTCCCTATATCCACGACTAAGCTATCCTAGGATTCTGGAAAAGAACATAATAGGCTAATACATTTCTTCTCCTCGATGATTTTAATATCCACAGATGATAATCGACTTAAAATGGTACTAAACGCATTTAAATGCTCAATCACCAAACTACCATCACTCATTATCAAAAGATACAATTTATTTATGAGAAACAACTTTTTTACCACAAATTTTTATTGGTATAAGTTTCCCAACTTGTCCCATATTTTCTTGGTTGAATCTTCACTCGAGACATTTAACAATACCGAATCTGCAAGACAAATATGAATTGTACTTCTTGCTCTTCTTCCGAGTTTCTCCCATTCTTCCGTCGACATTCCTGTCAGCTAGGTACCTGGATAGACCATTGTCCATTGTTCTCGATCTACAAGAATATCTTCCATTTTAAGCTTCCAAAGCTCAAAATTCTGGCCATTTAATTTTTCTATCTCTATTCTTGAATTGCTCACCATTCTTTACCATGATCTTTAACACAATTTATGACTTACAACTCTTACTGTACCTAGGGTTTAGTTGCTAGATTCAAGATTGGTAAATCAATATCTGATGCACATGTCAAATCATAACACAACTATGATACCACTTTTCAGGAAATGAGATACACTTCCACACTAATCCTAGCAGAAGAGAAGAATAATTTAATCAAGAACGTAAATGACAAAGCAATCACACAATACACATAGATTTTACCTTGGAAACCTAAACCGAGAAAACCAACATTCCTTGAGTGTTCATCTCTCTTGTTATCTTATTCAATATGAATAAAAGGTTACATGTCTAACCTTGGTACACACCTAAGACACAATCACCATCATACCCTCTTGCTTGTGCAAGAACAACCCTGTAGCCAAACCAGCTTACATATGCATGACCAACAATCTACATCTAAATATTTATCTAAAGACTGGCTATCCTACTATTCATTGATTATTATCCTTTTATGATCTTACAACACACATATTTATAGGCTTTACAATAGGAAAATCCTTAAATACTTGGCACCCAAAAATGGTTACATATCTATGCAGATCATTGGCTACAAATATCGTGAATATCAAGATTCTATTATAGTCAACTCCAAGTCATATTACCAGTCAAATACTAGTCAGCCTTCATTTGGTCTTCAGTCGGTCGTCATATGCTCACGTTTCGACCTCTTGTTGGTTGACCCCTTCGACTTGTTGTCTATGCCTTTACCATGTCAAACCGCCTCAACCTTCGATTTCGACTTTACCTAGTCAACCAACCTCGACCTTCGACTTGTTGTCGATCTACCTCGACTTGGACCATCAGTCGATTACCTCGACTAGGCTTTCACTGCAAAGAATATAACAACCCAACATTTATTAGAATTTTATTTTCACTGTAATATATTTTTTTTGATACTATATCTTATGATGTCTATGCAATATTGTATTCTTTCTTTTCATTCTCAATCCAATATAGATCATAATCCATAATAGTTCCACTTTTCTTTGAAACTTCCTATTTAGATATGGCATGCTAACTATGCCATCTATTAGGAAAATTTTTAGGGGCTATGTATTGCCCATGGGCTAATTTTCCATGTTTTTCCTAAAAATAGATTCTCCAATTTCCATTTTTTATAAAAATGATTCGCCAAGATTCTATAGATAAAATTATTTTATCTTAAAAATGGCCAAAATTTTATACAAACTATATAAAATCCTTTGAAATTTCAATATTTCTTTAAAAATATCGCCAAACATTTTATAGTTTACATATTTAGGACTAGTAAGATTCGCCAAGGTTTCTAAATTTTAAAATTAATTTCCATCCTTAAAATTATCCCTTCCCTCTTTTTGATTCCAACACAATAAACACACCTATATTCTTGATGTGTGCCTTGTATGTATGACCAGTGTTGGTAATGTGTTATATTCTTTGCATGTCCAACCCCGCACATTGCATTATGCTAGGTGCGCGGGGGGGTGGGGGGATCACAAGAGGGGAGACAACCCCCCCTATCCAGGGGGTTGTAGGAGCCCCCCTTGTTTAGGGGGTTGCAAGGGGGTGAAGCCCCCAAATATTTTTGGGTAGTTTTTTGCATCCATTTTTAGTAGTTTTCAGTACACAATTTTTGTTGATGGTTTTCTAATTTTAGTTAAGGAATTAGGGTTGTAGACTAATATGGGTCAATGGATTAGGGGTTTTGGATGTTGCACGATCCTATATATATTGTATTGTAAATAATGAATATGGATGATGACTAAGAATTAAAAGTGTGGCTCTTAACAAGTTGTTGGTTTTCCATGTTCGGGTTTCCAAGGTAAAATCTCTATGTAATGTGTGTGTGTGCCATTGTATATTTTCTAGTTTTATTAAGAATCTATTTGTAGTAATCAATTGTACCATGTTAAAATCTACATTTGGTATCAGAGCAATTATTGGCTTCAGGGGGGTGCCTTTGTGGTAAGGGGTTTGACTCAAGTCTGTGATAAACCTTGTTATAGTGGGACCTCTGTGATATTGATTCTTGTGGTGAAAATAAATGGTGAGCAGTTAAAAAATAGATATCAAGAAATTTAATGGGAAAAGTTTTGATTTGTGGAAGCTCAAAATGGAATTTTTGTTGGTGGAAAAATATAAATGGATCATTTTGGATATAGTTACCGCAACTATAGGAAAGTCAACATAAGACTGGGTAAAATTGGATTGGAAGGTGAATAGAACAATCCGATTGTGTCTTTTAGATTCAATATTACTAAATGTGATATGGGAAGCTACAACCAAAGCATTATGGAATAACTTAGGGGATTTGTATTAGTATAAGTCCATGGTAAACAAAATGTTCATGGGGAAGAAGATGTACAACCTAAGGATGAAATATGGAGACTTGGTGACATAGCATATGAACGCCTTCAATACAATGGTAATTCAACTATTATCTGTTGACATTAATATTTATGATGAAGATAAGTGTATCAATCTATTGTGCTCTTTACCAAAATCATGGGATAGTTTTGTTGTGGCCATAGGTAGTAATGCAACTACTTTAAGTTTCAATGACATGGTCTCATCCTTGTTGTTGAAAGAGATGAGGTGAAAAAACATGGAAATATAGAGCACACATGACTTATTTTCAAGAGAATGATCCTAGGAAAGAAATAGAAATAATTCCTCAAGTGGGAGATCTAAATCTAGGGAAAGATCTAAATCTCTTGGAAAATTTGTAAATGTATGTTGGAGATGTGTAAAAGAAAGGAATTACAAGAAACAATGTAGATCCAAAAGTGCTGAGAGAGGGAAAAGTAATCAAAGAGAGAAGGGATCTAATGATGCTGCTTCTACAAAATAAAAAACCTCCGCTAATGAAGGAGGGGATGTGTACTTGGATTATTCAAGAACATATGCAGATCATGATGAATGGTTGGTCAAATCAGGTGCATCCTTTCATATGACTCCTCATAAGGAGTGGTTCTGTGAATATGAAAGGTATGATGGAGTTGATGTGTTTCTCGGAGATGACTTGACAATCAAAATCGTAGGATGAGGAAAAGTCAAGTTGAATCTCATGGATGGTAGGATTATAACACTCAGTTTTTTGCACATCCCAGGGTTGGCCAAAATTTTTATTTCATAAGAAATATGGACAATGCAAATGTAAAAACAATGTTTGGAAAGGTAACCTGCAGGATGGTTCAAGGATAAATGGTGTTGTTGAAGGGAGTTCGTGTTGGAACTCTATAGAAGAAATTGGGAAGTACTATTAGTATGGATGCAATAGTTCCATTGTTCATGAGATTGAAGCTAAATAAGAAAAAACTCCTACATCGTTGGAGAAAAGACTATGTTGTGGCATCAAAGACTAGGGCATATCAGAGAGAAGGGCCTTCAAGTACTACACGATAAAGATATGGTTGAAGGTATGACCAATTACTCTTTGGATTTTGATTTATGTAAACATTTCTTATATGGGAAGTAGAATCATGTAAGATTCTCCTATGGTGCTACAAGGGCAGAGGGAATACTATAGTTGGTGCATAGTGATGTGTTTGGATCTGTTTATGTTCCATCACTGGGAAAATATGTGTACAATGTCTCATTTATAGATGAATTCTCGAGGAATACATGGATTTATTTCCTTGGGATGAAATCTAAAGTATTTAACAAATTCAAAGAGTTTAAGGCTCCTATGGAGAATCAAACATAAATGAGAACTAAGGTGTTGATGATGGATAATGGTGGAGAATTATGTAGAAATGAATTCAAATAATTCTATAAGAAGTGCAGTATAGTGAGGAAAACGACTACTCCATACACACCTCGACAAAATGGAGTTGTAGAAAAGATGAGTAAGACATTGATGGAAAATGCAAGGACCATGCTTAGTGGTGATAAGTTAGGAAAACAATTATGGGTAGAGGGAGTGGGTATTGCATGTTACATGGTCAGTCAATCACCCTCATCATCGCTAGATGAATAGACTCCACACAAGGTATGGAATGCTAAGAAACCCTCTCTTACACATTTTAGAGTATTTGGCTGCGATGCCTATGTTCATGTTCCAAAGGAAAATATGAGTAATCTAGATAAAGAATGATGAAAAGTGTATCTTTATTGGTTATAAAGATGGCCTGAAAGGTTATAAGCTTTGGAACCTAGAAACTAAGAAGTTAGCATATGGTCAAGATGTGGTATTTAGAGAAATCAAAGATGTTTTCAAACATGAAGTCCTACCAAGGGACAAAGAACCATATAAAATAGAGTTTGAATTGAAGGATAATGAATCAAACTCTATAGAAGAATAAGAATAAGAAGAATAAGAGCCTCATACTCTAGTATTGAGGAGATCGTTTCATGAAAGAAGAAAAATAGAAATGTGTACTCCACCTGATTTCCGTTCAATTTTTTATTTGTTTATTATCGATGATACTATTAGGGAGGAAATGAATTTATAGGATGGAAAACTATGGAAAAAGGCCATGGTTGAAGAAATGGAAGCCTTGGACAAGAATGAGGCTTGGTATCTAGTGGAGTTTCCAACTAGAAGAAATCCCATTCATAGAAAATGGGTGTTTAAGAAGAAGTTGAATGCAAAAGGAAAAGTGGAGAAATACAAAGGTTGATTAGTAGCACAAGTTTATTCCTAGGTAGAGAGATTTGACTTTGATGGAATTTTCTCTCATGTTGCCAAATTAACTTCTATTAGATTTCTTTTATCTATTGTTGCTGCGTTTGATTTTGAAGTAGAAAATATGGATCCAAAGACAACATTCCTATGTGGGGATCTGGATTAATAAATGTACATGAAGCAACTAGAAGGATTTGAACTAAAGGGAAAGAAAGAGTTGGCATGTAAGCTGAAAAAGTCCCTCTATGGGTTAAAACAATCACCAATGATGTGGTATAAAAAATTTGATACTTATATGTTGGGAATTAGATTCACAAGGAGCAAAGATGATCATTGTGTGTATTTCAAATTAATCGATGATTATCTTATTTATTTGGTCTTGTATGTGGATGATATGTTGTTGATAATAAACAACAAGAAGATTATCCAAGATGTAAACACTAAGTTGTCTAAATTTGACATGAAGGATCTTGGTGCTACAAATTTCATTTTGGGCATGGAAATTAAAAGAGATTGGGCAAATAGGAAACTCTAGTTAAATCAAAGGAAATATTTCAAGACAATATTGTGGAGGTTTAATATGCAGGATTGTAAGCATTCCAGGGTTCCTTTTCCTATAGGTGTAAAGTTATCTGCATATTAGTGTCCCAAGACACATGAAAAGGAAGAGGACATGTCCCATGTTCTGTATGCTAGTGTGGTCAATAGTTTGATGTATGCAATGATATGTACTAGACCAGACATTGCAAATGCAGTGGGATTTTTGAGTAGGTATATGTTAAAACCAAGGAAGGAGCATTGGGCAACATTAAAGAGGATTTTCAAGTATTTTCATGGCACTACTACTTATGGATTGTGCTACCAAGGAAGACCAGGTTTGGAAAGAGTGTTAGGAATACATTGATTTGTTGATGCATATTGGGATGGAGATTTAGATCATAGAATATCTACAAGTGGGTACATTATTAACCTGTTTGGAGGAGAATCGGTTGGATGAGAAACAGATAGTCTGTAGTGGCACTCTCAACTACAAAATCTAAATACATGGCAGCCACTCATGTAATCAAGGAAGTAGTATGGTTATAGATATTGTGTTTAGGTATTGGATTAGTACAACAAGATGTAAGGACATATTATGAAAATAAGAGTGAAATCTTCCTAGTGAAGAACCAAACTTATCATTAAAAGACAAATCATGTTGATGTTCAATATCACTTTGTGAGAGACATGGTTGAAGAAAAGAAGGTGTTGCTAATGAAGGTGGAAACTTTAAATAATGTTGAATATTAATTGAAAAAGTATGTGAGCACTGAGAAGTTCCCTTGGTGTATAAAAACAATGGGAATTAATGCCTTGGATTGTTGACTAGGTAATCTTGTGACCTCTTGTATGCGAAGAAAACAACAAGTGGGAGAATGTTGGGTATGCATTATATTATTTTCATGACCAACCCCACGTGTTTCCTTGAACTAAATTCATGATGGGGTCA
>SNQJ01S0220487.1:934-15125 GCA_010110895.2 Picea sitchensis | reverse complement strand
TTTTGTTAATGTTATTATATGATGTGTAAATAGTTGTTTTACTAGAATATTTGATCAAAACCAATTTTATGATATTTTGAAATATTTAATTATCTAGTTTATTACTTTAAATTTTATATTTAATATTAATAGAGTAATGTTCAAAATTATGAAACAAGTACATGATTGAAACAAGTACATGAATACATCATTCATACTAATGAACACAAGATATGATCTAGGAACATGATACAACAATAAACTTAGTTAGAAGGTCAAGCCTATGTTTTTCTCTCATTTTCTTAGTTATGAAATGCAGGTACAATGAAATGGGCACTCAATTTAGAGTTGTAATGGACATTGTGGATTGAATAAATGCTACAAAAATATTCTACTTCCTTTGTTATGTTTTGAAATACCTCACTCCTAGATTATCTACTCACTATGAAACAATAGAAAAACTAAAAGAATAGAGCCCCTTCCTTTCCCAATTAGCATACCGTGATAGTCATCTAGGGTTAGGGTTAGGGTTTTTGCATGTCTCAACCCTCAATTTGTGATTGGTTTTTTAATCCTCTAGCATCTTTTTGAAAGTCCACATGTGACTATCCCCACATGTGTGAGTAATGGGGGTTGATGTCACATTCACTTAGTACCATGGCAGTCAACAGGGTACGTGAACTTGGAAGATGCATGAATTTTGTATGTGAACTCTCATTAAGGTGATTTTCACACTATTGGAAAGCTTCCAGTGTGTAGAATAGTGTTGAGGGGTCGCAAGCTAGGCTCACAAATTTTCGATCCCAAAAAGCATCATTTGATGCCTCATATTGGCTTTGGATGTTTTTGAACCCCAAATCACCGAATTGGGATCTACCCCTAAAATGGACCCTGTAAGCCAATTCTTCCAATTTTCCCTCTAACTTATCTTTGGAGTACCTTTTGGCATTGCCTAGAAGTTTCCCTTTAACCATACCTACCAAATTTCATCTTTCCTTTGTCTGGTAGTTTTGGACTTCTTGTGCAAAACTTTGTCTTCAACCAGCTTTGCCTGTGCTTCTAATGCTAAGTCCTCTATCGTAGGTAGGGCCTGGTCCTCGGTTTCCTTATCCAACATGGAAGGATCATAGAATTTCAGATTTTACACATTCACTACTGAGTAAATCTGTATATATGGGGGCAGGCTGAGTTTACAGGAATTATCACCCACCTTCTTAAATACTTCAAAAGGACCATACCTGTTATGATCCAATGCCTTAAAATTGATAAAAAAATCAATGAATCTAGTCCACTTCGAGGGGGAAACCTCCTTTTACAATATATACATTTTACAAGATAATATGATATGAGATAAGATGATCCCACTATAAGGAGAACATCTTCTAGTGGAGGTTTTTAGTGGCATAAAATTTGGCAAAATTTTCAAAAAAACAACCACTACAAGCTCCTCTATTGACTGCAGAGGTTTAAACTGATGTTCCATAAAGTTTGTTTCCAGTATTTTTATTGTCATAACACATCGATGTGCTCTTCACAAACCTGCACTGGTATGTTAATATGTGTTTATAATTATTGCACACCAATTTCACCCTTTTGTTGTTGTTTATATATCACT
Source organism: Picea sitchensis (assembly GCA_010110895.2). Lineage (NCBI taxonomy): Eukaryota > Viridiplantae > Streptophyta > Pinopsida > Pinales > Pinaceae > Picea > Picea sitchensis. The sequence goes on along the minus strand of SNQJ01S0220487.1, from coordinate 13,531 downwards.
CATACACTTATAATTTATACAGATCCAGTAAAATGTTTAATTTAAATAATTGAGAAATTTATAATATTATGATTACATGTTGATATATATAAATAAATTATTTTATTATATTTTAATATTTAACACTACAAACTCCATTAATTTATTTTCAATTTAGTACATTTAGAAAATCCCACTTATCATTTTGTATGAAATTCATTATTATAAAATATAATGACTAAAACCATTTAAGTAAATGTTTTCCGTTTTTACTTTTAAATTAAAACGAACTTAAATTCACATGGGAGATATTTTCAATAAAATTGAATATTATTAAAGTAAAACGAATTTGACTAAAGGTGTTGACAATTGCATATAAAATTTCACCATTTATATATTATAATTTCTTTATTTACTATTTTACAAATAAAATAAAAAATAACTTCTTTATTTACTATTTTATAAATAAAATAAAAAAAAGGACATTAATTAGAAAAAATATTCACTCTCAAAGGAGAATAATCTAACTTTTATAGGAAGGCCACGATGTGGAAAATATGTTAGATGTGATGTAAACATATTTATTTAGAGTCTTTATAGACATAATCTAGAGGGGTAGGGTATATATACCTATGTAGATTTTATGAGTCAAATCGTTGGGCAAAGGAGGGTCCCTTGTCCCACAAATAAAGGGGTCTCATACACCAATTTGATGTTTGTCTTGGTCTTGACCTTAAAATTAGATTATTATTAATATTATTAATGCAGCTTGGTGTGAATACTTTTATGAGAAAAAATTAACAATTAATATTAGTGTGAATAGTTTTATAAGAACTCTATCATAATTTCACAACTACCCTTTCCACTTCTATTAACAAGTTCTCTTTCGAGGTGTCCTATAAAAAGAATAATAGAACGACTAACCTTGGTATGATAAAGAATGTAAAATTGCTAGGAAATTCATTAGGGATGCTTCTAATGAGTCTTTAAAACTCAATAAGATCAATACATACAAATCCCTAATTAAAATAAAAAAAAAGGTACTATGTCAATAAAAGGAAAGAGCAACTTTCACAACTATATAAGCTCGATCCTAAGAAGTTTTGGAGCCAAATTCTAAAATGAAATACTAAAGAAAATAATGGGATTCCCTTAAGGGACTGGAATTCCTACCTTAAAAGTCTTTACGAGTTCCCTAATGCCATGGATACCATTACTATTGTCCCTACAAAGGAAGATTTTTTTTCTTTAGATGACATAGAGTTCTGGGTTAAGCGGCTTGCAAATGGGAAAGCTAAGTACATTGAAGGCTACCAAGCTGAAATTTTTAAAATCGGAGGGCCAATCCTTCTCCCTCACATACACAAGCTCTTCAAATTAGTAGTCAAGCAAGGATTCCCTAAACCCTGGATGCAAAGCCTCATTGTTCCTATTTTTAAAAATGGGGATATAAACAATCCCTCTAATTATAGGACCATTATGATTAGCCCGATTTTAGCCAAGCTTTATGGAATTATTTTGGAAAAGAAGATTAGCCTTTGACTAGAAAGTCACGGTAAAAGAGCTAAAGGCCATGCATAGTTTAGGAGATATCATTCAACTATGGACCATCTTGGTAACTTTAGGATCATTGCAGAGGAGTTCTGCAATACTAAAACCAATCATTTTTGTTGTTTTGTTGACTTTAGAAAAGATTTTGACATTGTTCCTAGGAAAAACCTTTGGAATAGGTTGGAAGAGATAAAAGTGCCTCTCGAGTTGAGGGTTGCTACAATAAGGATTTATGAGAACGTTATTGCTATGTTTGAAAACACTGAGGGCTGGTCCAAAGAGATTAACTGCAATATCAGAGTCAAACAAGGTTGTCCCTTGCCCCCTACCCTTTTTGGCATAGACATTGACAAGTTAGAAGATTGCTTGGAAAAAGAGGGTTGTGTCAGCCCTACTCTCACTGGTATAGACATCAATATTCTTCTTTATGTTGATGATATCGTTCTTATGGCGAGGAGTCCCCATGATATTGAAAACCAACTAAAACTCCTCAAGGATTTTTGCTCCAATATGTGTATGACTGTTAATACTAATAATACTAAGGTCATGATTATTAAATCCAATAAGATCCCTTATGATACCTTCGTATATGAAAAAAACAACTTGGAGGAAGGCACTTCATACACATATCTTGGAATTGATATTCACCATAAGCTCATTTGGAATTATAGCATTGAGAAAAGAATTATTGGAGGATCGAAAGCTTATTATTGGCTTGAAAACAATTGTAAATCAACTGATCTTTGGAGTTGGTATAAGAAGAAACTCCTCTTTGAGAATATTTTTACACCTGTTATTCTTTATGGATGTGAATTCTGGGGATATAAAAGGATATAGTATCTCTTGTGAATCACAGAGAAACATAGAGAAAATACAAAGAATTTTATAACCTATAAATCTCAAAATTAAAGGAAATAAACCTAATCATATCCTCTTAGAAACAAGTCTCTCCCCATTGAGATCATGACTATGAATAAATACTGTCATATAAGAACAAGATAACAACATGGAAGACAAGAAACTTCCTAAAATTGCTTCAAAATTAATTCATAACCAACATCGACTCAAGTGAGGATGGCAGATTCTAGTCATGGCTAGACTATTGGGAAGTCATGGAAGACACCATTTTCTGAGAATAAAGATACTTTATTAAAAAATTCAAATCAAATTTAAGGAGAAAATCTTGATTGTGATATAAAGAGTTAGAGGAAAAAATAAAATTAAGGTAGTATAAAGGATGTAATCAGCTCTAATCTAGAGAAGATCAAAATTATCTATTTGTTTTTCCAAGTGTAAAAAGAAAAAATAGCATTGCTAGGATAAGAAAAAAATCTCACAAGATCCATAGTGAGAGTGAGCATTGATCAATTCCCTATAGCATACATGGGATGAAAGAGTGTGTCACCCTTTGTTGACACTAATAAATTTGAATATGGCTTTCCACTTTCTCTTAGATTGTCTAGCTATACCCATATTAGGATCTCATTTTCAAAATATTTTGTCCACACTACCAACCCTACAACCTCTTAACTCAACAAAGTATGGTGATCTTGGAAAGCTCTTAATAATGCTTTTCGAGCATAGAAATTTCAAATTATAAGGAATCACAAGTAATGACTTACCTCTTAAAGGTCTGATAGACCAATTATGTCTTAATGGATGTTGTCATCATCATGATCATCAAATAGTTGTGGCTTTTTTTATGTTATTATATGATGTGTAAATCATCGTGGTCATTTTACTATACTATAAAAATTGATCAAAACCAATCTTATGATATTTTGAAATATTTAATTATCTAGTTTATTACTTTAAATTTTATATCTTCTAATATTAATGAAGTATAGTGCTCAAATTTTAGAATATTAATAGCATAATGGCAAAATCATGAAAATAGTGAAACAAAATAGAAAAGAAACAAGTAAATGGATACATCATTCACACTAATGAACAAAATATATGACTTGGGAAACCAGATACAATAAGAAACCTAGTTAGAAGGTGAATCCTATGCTTCTCTCTCATTTTCTCAGTTATTCAATCCAGAGTACAATGAAAGGACACTCATTGGCCACAATTGCAATAAAATTGTGGATTGAATAAGCTGCTACAAAATATTTTTAATTCCTTTATTTATTCTTAGATATCTCACATGCCCTAGATAGTCTACTAAACTGAACAATGAAAATACCATGGAGTTATGCTTTCCCAATTAACATACCCTCATAGTTGTATAGGGTTAGGGTTATGGTTTTTGTGTGCCTCGACCCTCAATTTGTGATTGGTTTTTAGACCCTCTAGAATATTCTTGAAATTCCACATGTGATTATCCCATATGTGTATGAGTAATGGTGGTTGATACCACATTCACTTAGTACCATGGAGGTAAACAATGTACGTGAACTTGTGAGATTCAGGAATTTTGAATGTGAACTTTGATTAAGGTGATTTTCACACTATTGGAAGCTTCGGTGGAAGCTAGTCTCTGGGAATTTTTACCCCAAAAGTGTCATTTGATGCCTCATATTGGCTTTGGATGTTTTTGAACCCCAAATCACCGAATTGGGATCTACCCCTAAAATGGACTATGTAATCCAATTCTTTGAATTTTTTCTCTACCTTATATTTGGAGTACCATTTGGCATTTTCCTAGAATTTTTCCTTTTAACCCTACCTACCAAAGTTCATCTTGCCTATGTCTGGTAGTTTTGGACTTCTTGTGAAAAACTATGTCTTCTACTAGCTCTACCCGAGCTTATAGTGTTAAGTCATCTATCGTAGGTAGGACCTGGTCCTCAGTTTCCTTATCTGACATGGAAGGAATGAAATAGAGTTTCATATTTTCCACATTCAGTATGAAACCTCATTTTACAATATATCCAAATTTTAAAGATAATATGATGAGATTATATGATCCCACTATAAGGAGAACACCTTCTAACAAAGGTTTTTTAATAGTACAAAATTTGGAAAAAATTTCAAAAACACCACTAAGCCTCATCTATTGAGCTGAGAATTTCTTTGAAAATGGATGTTCCATATAACTAAAAATTGGGTGGGAAGAGGTTGTAAGCGAAGTTTTCTAGTGCTTTTATTGTCATAACACATCAATGTGCTATTGAAAAACCTGCATTGGTCTGTTAATATAATACAAACACACCGGTGCATTTATAATTATTATTACTGGGATTTTACCTTCTTCTTTTTTATAACCCATAGATGTTCCGTTAATTTCTATGCACCAATTCCTCCTTGTTTGTGTATGAAGAAATAGTTCTTTTTGGTTTTTGTACGCCTCGGTGCATTTAAGATATAGTGCCCACTAGTGCGTTTAATTTATCCCAAGCCATAGTGTATTGAATATAGCATCTTCCTCGGTTCTTGTGTAATTAGTACGTACTAGTGTCTATTTTAGAATGTGCACCAAAGGGTAGTGAAATTTTGAATATTGGATTTGAGATGTTGGGGCCATTACTTTTACTAAGGACCAATGTGTATATTACACTAAAAGCATTGTTGCGTATAATATTATATTTAGAGCCCTGGTGCATATAATAAAAGTAACTAGTGATGTGTACATTATATTTGGTGCCCCAATGTATATTTTGAACATCAACACCATACAATTTTGAAACAATAAATATTATTATATGTTATGTCATTTACATAATGGTGTTTTTCTCAATATTTCTCTTGGTGTCATTATTATAACTAATGTGCATCGATGCATATCACTCAAAACCCACCACTTTCTATATTATGACACTCACTGTCTAGTGTATTCATAAGAATACATATATATTTTAATTTATTTTATTTTGTTTTTTTTCAATTTTCAATTAATCATTTCAAAATCCAAATATTTTTTTTTATAATAATATTGTTTATATTTTGTTGTATATTGATATAATGGTGCATTAATACATTATCCAATGAATAAAGCCTTTGTTATACATGTAATGTAAATCATCTACATATTAATTATTCAACAACAAAACATTTTACAACTTGGTGACAATGAAGTAAAATAAGAAGTTGAGTTTATTATATATGAATAAGAGACCCATTGTCATACAAAAGGGACAACATAAAGGTCACGATAATCCCAAATTGCAATTAATTTGTAATTGTTACACTTATTAGTAACATGTTCTCATGCAATTGGGACAATATGTTGAGTACGATGACAGAATCCTTGATTTTGAGAGACAAATATTCCAAAACATGCAACATGAAATAACATTCAATTATGTTGATTTACATTCATTAGTTGAACTATTGTCATCACTCCAATGCATGCATACCTCATTTCTTCATAAATTGTATGTTATATTGTACTTTTGTTATTTAATCTAATGTTGTTTTAATCGGCTTATTTTTTATGTTCTTCCCCTTCATATTCCATCTACAAAACATAGAAATAAATTATAATAAGTATATCTACATTTTACATATATAGTAGAATATTGTGTAAATTAAAAAACATAACTTAGCACAAAGCATTTCATAAACAATGCACACATTATTTTGAAGACATGCTTCATGCATTCTCTCAAAATATCTATGTTGGTTGCATTCCATGCTTTGTTTCCTACGGAGTTAGTCCCCAATATTATGTGTAGATTCTAAATAGAGAACACATGGCGCATTGTAATACATCACTTGTAGAATGTATCAAAGAACAAGGTGCCATTACCAATGCATTATGAGTCTCTTGACATATGCATGCTATTATTTAATGGAGATAATGTAAATTTTTTGTTCTCTATGTTAATGACCGTGTTTATTATGAGTTAAATGGATGAAGGTGTTAATGATGTATGTTGTTAATACGTTAAGGAAATGTGATGAAATGTGTGAATGTCAACCTGAGTGGATTCCTAGTGGCCTTTTTCCTTCATATCACGAGAAAAAATGCTTAATGTAGTCTTTGTGTTTCTCATGGTGTCTCGGGTGAGATATTATCTGGTCCTATACCATCCCCTAGCTTATCCGGGGAACATTACTCGCTGAAAATACACATAAATTTGAAAATGTCTTCTACTAATTAATTCATGTAGTTTACCATCTATAGGAATTGAGCTTACATATTTAACTAGATTATGATTCCCATGATTAAATGCATCTACAACTTTCTAAATGAACATAATGCAACCAAATAATCATCTACAACAACACATAAAAACCATTTCCATGCATAAGCTAAAAGCCCGACCTTATAACTCATAAGAAAACTCAGGAAAATAGATAAAAAATTATATTTTTAAAATGTTTGTGCAACCATCTTCTTGTGAAGAACTTTCCATCCAACCATAGACACATTGTTCAAATATCAACAACAAATTACTTCAGGAATTTGGGGCTAGGGAATCCACAAGAGGGTTCTGTCCTGTACTCCTGACTCAAATTCCCAACCCTTGGTATTCTCCTGCATAACCATATTAAGATTTAGTAAGCTCTCTTCCTCTTGACCTACCCAACCAAGGAATGTACCCCTTGTTGATAGGCAGTTCGAAGAATGAAGAATGATGGTGCGAACAAAAGGAGGAAGGACAACAGATATACATGCAAAAGTAGGTAGACTTGGAAAAGCAGGAGGAACAACAACTAGATAATGTTGGGTAGCCAAAATGCCATACTTTTACCAACCTTTTACTTCACTTTTTAAACCATAGTATTGCTTTCTCCATAATTTTACATAAAGACCATTTTCATGATTACATATCGGTTTAGATCTATCTGTTTTTCAAGCATTTATTTTAGTGCTTTGAGTGAATTTATAATTAAATATTGAAAAATATCCTTGGTTTCCTTATATATAAAAGTTGGATGAGTTCTATGATGTTTAAAGGTATATTTGAAGACTCCAACAAAGTCATATTTAACCACCCTGTCACCTCCAAATTCGAATTTCCTCTTCAAACACTTGAAGATTGGATGAAGATTTAGGAGATTCACTCAAGCATATTGGATGGAGAACAATCATGGAAAATTTGTTATCAAATATTTTAAAGAGATTTGTGGTAAGTTTTTTAGAGATATTAATTGCTAATTATTAGAAAATGGTTGCAACCACATGAGAAATTTGTGGATCTAGGAGATATTTGTGGATTTGAATTCACTATTAGTTATCTTAGTTTTGTATGAATAAGAGTGCCTTCTCCATTCAAAGGGAGGACTCTTGGAGAATATGTCCATATTATGATGGAATAGAACACATTTCATAAGTTCTTGTGTTATTTAGTTTCTAGTTTTATATTCTTGTTTTAGGATGTCATTTTATCATTCATGTAGTTTGCAATTATGTTGTGCTGTGGTTTGAGTGCTATTCTATAGAGTGAGTCTTCTCTGAGAATGGGATCTGATTGAGTTATGTGTATTTCGAAGGTATTTTCGTTTTTCCTTTTTGAAATGATTAATTTCCTTTATGGAAGTGTGGTTTTAATGATTGTTTAATTTTTGTCTGTGAACAAGTGTGGTGTGCATCGGAGATATTAATGTTTTCAAACGAAGAATTACGTAGAAGATGAAAGGCAAAATCTAACTCACAACATAAATCGTGGTTTTAATTGCTTTTCATTTTACATTTCAAATTTATATACTACATGAATGTTTAAGTCATCATGTTAACTATTAATACAACTAGTTATAGGACTTGAAAACTTAATGCTAATTCTTGGAATTTTCTTGTCAAACAAATTACTTTTGAATTCAATGTGTTTAGTTTAGAGTTAGTTTCCAACTGTTGCATATATTTTTCCATCATCATCACAATCTTACAAGGATCCAAATTGATAAATTTAATATTAGGATTTATGCATATAAATAACCTGAAATTAAAATCTATTTTTGAATATGTCATTTATGTGATTGTTCATGAATGTTCTATTTATGCATACTAGATTTATATCTATTTATTAGCTGATGGATGCATAGTAAAGATGAATGTTAGAGTGAATAGTTTATTTTGGAATCTGTGTCACTATGATGTTGCATAATTAAAGGTTACTAATTAATCAAAGGAAAACAGACAAAGAATACATCGCACAAGGTAGATAAGTAAGAATGAACACGATAGTCGCCTCCCATCCCCTCATCCTTGCGAAACTTTCCTAGCCCCAATGATGCCTTTAGTGAGACTTCACTTGCATGTAAGTGATGTTGAAAAGGGTCGGTGTATAAAGGGTTTGTTGGTAGAATAAATTAAACCCTAGGGTCTTACAACCACATATAGCCAATGGTTCTATTTCCAAGACTTGAAATATGTGATTAAGGGAATGTTTTAGAGACCGACTAAGAAAAAGATCCTTGAATGGATAGAATGGAAGGAATGAGAATTTTATCAAAAAGATAATAGAAACCCATGGATGAGTGATGAAATGGATGCAAAGGTATGTTTACACAAAACTGCATGATATCTTCTTTGGTGAATTTTTTATAATATTGACTGAATGGTTAGAAGTGATAGTGAGTATTGGAAAGTATGACGCAACTTAGATGAATTGGACTCGACATAATCCATTTGAACTCTCGCCAAGTAATAAGACTTCTCGCATAATGATTTCCTAGTTGAGCGATGTCGGGAGGTTATATTAACAAATTTGTAGTGGATTGTACATAGTCATACAATGTTACTGAGAGGAATTTATTCAAGGGTCCACGTGGAAGTCTTATGAAATAATTGGGTACCTAAATAAAGATGTTGTTGTGCGACAAATATGTTATGGCGATATTGTCTAATTTCATGTAGGTGATGTTGAAAGGGTCGGTGTCTACAGGGTTTGTTGGTAGAATAAATTAAACCTAGGGTCTTACAACCACATGCCAACAAATGGTTCTATTTCCAAGACTTGAAATATGTGATTAAGGGAATGTTTTGAAGGTCGACTAAGAAACAAATCGTTGAATGGATAGAAAGGAAGGAACGAAAATTTTCTTGAAAAAATAATAGAAACCCTTGGATGAGTGACAAGAAATGGATGCAAAGGTATGTGTACAGAGAGTTTCATGATATTTTCTTTAGTGAATTTTTTATCATCTTAACTGAGTGGTTAGAAGTATTAGTGGAGAATATTGGAAGGTAACGAACTGCAACACCGATGAATTGGAATCCTGACTTCATAATCCAATTGAACTCTGTAAGTAACAAGACTTCTCGCACTATTGATTTCTAGTTGAACAGTATATCGGGAGGTTATATTACGAATTTTGCAGTGGATTGTACCTAGTCATACAATGTTGCAGAGAGGAATTTATTCAAGGGTCCACGTGGAAGTATTATGAAATAATTGGGTACCTAAATAAAGATGTTGTTGTGCGACAAGTGTGTGATGACGATATTGTCTAATTTCTAAGGGGCTTGTGCACATAGGGGAACTGAGCGATGACGAGAGGATAATCGAAAGGTAGGAAAGGATCAAGAAATAAATGAGAAGGAAGGGAGGGACTGAGGATGTAGAGAAATAAAGAAGGTGTTTCAGAAGAGGAAGACAATTTTTTCATATTGCACAATGGAAGAAGGTACAATAGGTTGAATAATGGGGCTGAGAAAAGAGAGTTGTGAAGTGATATTGAGAGGGGATAACCCTGGGTAATAGTCCATATCATAGAGATACCGCGCACATAAGGAGAGGAAGAGGATTCTCAGTTCAACCCCATAATATAGGAGTCAGTAAGTCCTACTCAAACTGGATCTTGTGTTGATTCCACTGTGTCCGTCACCTAGATCAAAAGTAACATTTGAGGATTTGTTAAAAGCACTTATAGTTAGTGGAGGAATACATAGTAGAAGTATCCATATCAGTGGAAGCACTCCATTGATTCAGATTCAACCAAGATCATCGAGGGGAGGTACTACTAAAAGAAACATGGTAGTGTTAGAAAATACACTGAGACTACCCGAGTTCCAGGGAGTTGGGTCGAAGGACCCAAAACAACATCTATTCATATGTGAAACAATTTGGGTTGCAAATAATGTCGAGTATGAGGCCGTAAATATTTCACAGTTGGAAAAAACATTTATAGGTCGCGCATTAGTATGGTATATGAAATTGCAAAGTACCACACCTACAAGACAAGAAAGGACGTTAGAGTAAATTAGACAAGCATAAATTATAAGAAGAAACACCATTCATGGAATGCACTGAAGATACTTTTGTGTGGTTTATATTTGCGAATGTGAGTAGCCATCACATCTCTTCTCAAAGATAAGTTTCCACCATTATAGCGAGTCTTTCACTCTGTATTTTTATAGTATTGTACATTTCGCTCATTAATATAAATTGTGTATTAATGTATCTATGTGTTTATGGTTATATCTCTGATAAATCTCTGTTTCATTATTGTCTCTCTTACAATATGTCTTTATATTTCTTTGTTATGTCTCTGCTCTCATTTCATGTTGAAAATAATATGGATAAGGAGATGGAGACATAGACCACACAATTGGGTTTGGAAATATGAAGCTATCAACAACATAAAACAACTACACTACCACTGAACGATAATGATTGGAAATGGTATATGTGTTGCAAAATGTTAGGCATTACTTATTGGGGTCTCACTTTAAGATTTATACAAACCATTATACACTAAGATACTTAGTGAACAAACCAATGTTGTTCTAGGAATATGATTTTGAAGTTGTTGTGAAACCAAGAAAGTTGATTGCAGGACCATATCACTTATCATGCATACTATCAGGAGAAGATGTAGGGAATCTAGATGGAATATTGTTGGATGCAAATTTAACTTCATTTAAAATGGTGGAAGATTACTTCACAGAAATTGTAGAGCTTTTAAGTACGGGAATGGCCACGTTAGACATGACAGTTGCATAGAAGAAACAATTAGTGGTTAAAGAAGTATACTATTAATTAATTGAAGGAAACTTATACAAGTTAGTTGCACATGGAATATTGAGATGATGTGTGTTATTGCATTAAAGGCCAATGATACTATCAAAAGTGCACAAAGGAGTTGCAGGAGAAAAATACGCAAGTAAATAAACAACACATAAGATTTTGTGTGCAAGGATTTGGTGGCCCACACTTCATAAGGATGATAAATAATATTGTCAGGAATGCAATGTTTGTCAAAGGGTGGAAAAGCCATCCTGAAGGGATGATATTCATTTACACCCATAGGTTACATTGCAAGCATTTGATAAATGGGAAATAGACTTTATTGGGATGATCAATCCACCAACGATAATATCAGGAGCTAGGTACATAATCACTATGACAAAGTACTTGACCAGATGGGAAGAATCAACACCATTCATGGAATGCACCATAGAGACTTTTGTGAGGTTTCTATTTGAGAATGTAGTTACACGATTTGGATGCCCACACATTTTACTCAGTAATAAAGGAACACATTTCCTGAATATGACGAATGCAACATTGACTGAGGATTTTTGAATTCATCATCAAAAGAGTAAATTATCTCACCCTCGGGCCAATGGGACAGTTTAATATTTTAATATAATTCTGTAGAATTATTTGACAAATATCTGCAATGTAGGAAGGGATGATTGGGACTTAATGGTTCCTGCAGTATTATGGGAATATAGGTCTACAAGTAAAAAATTTACAGTACAAACACCTTATAGGTTGATCTATGGAATGAATTCATAATTCCAATGGAGTTTATTGTTCCTAGCCTACATGTTGCATTGATTATTGATCTTTCAGACTCTAGCATGGTAGAGGGGATATTTCCACAATTGTTTCAGCTTGAGGAATATCGATTTGTCACATGGTTTAATCAACAAGTTCAAAAGGAAAGAGAAACTGCATGGCATGTTAGACATATTAATCAAAAAAAATATCAAGTGGGGTAATTAGTATTACTATATGACAATAAGTTTATGCAACATCTAGGAAAGTTTTGAATCCACTGGTTAGGACCATATGTGATTAATCATGTGATGGGGGGAAGGAGTTGTGCAATTGGAAATGATGAATGGAGAAGTCGTGAGAGGAATGGTGAATGGAAGTTGGTTGAAACTTTATAGTGAAAAATGACCTACTTTTCACTATTCATACCTGCACAAGAACCTTTGTA
>SNQJ01S0220486.1:2264-13586 GCA_010110895.2 Picea sitchensis | reverse complement strand
CACAATTCTTTCACCAATTCTCCAGTGAATCTTGCTTAACCTTTTCCATGAGAATTCCCTCAATATATAGGAGAGAATGAATTAGTTACTTGGATAAGAATGATCCCAAAATATCAGGGAATCCAGTACTAGGATAACCATTCGAATGCCAACCCATCGTTCTAGAAGATTCCCTTCTAGAAACATCGAGAATTCATATTTTTCCATGATTTAGGAAGAGTTCACATCCTAGTTGTTAAACACAGTGTGAGAAGCTCACACACTGTCTTAAGGCAACCTGCGAGAATTAGGCATTCTCGCACCCAAATATACTAGCAGCCTATGAACCTTCTTCAAAAATGAGTTTTCTGGGAAGAGATGAAAGTAACTTTTCTCAGAAGAAAGTTCTTATGAAGATCCTGAGTACACCATCATCAATACATCATCATGACAACCAAAATCATGGGTAACAGAATGCCCCCAAAAGTATGAGGTTGGAACTAGTGACAGCCGAAAGACTTTGTAAGTTGCATGTGTGTGTCAGAAACTAGGAGGACACCTAATCGAAAACCTGCGAACAACCAAGCATCTACAGAATATCATATATATCAATTCTGAGGTAGGCATTCCCATACTCAGATCATAGACAGATGACATTGTAGACATAAGTCATGGCCACCAATCATACACTGTGGATCCATGTCGTCAAAATATAGCATAGCCACTAGGAATACACTGTGGATCTATGCAAGAAATTTCAAATTAAGATGACATAGCCATGAGACATACATAGTGGATCTATGTGTCACAAATTATACATACTCCATCGCAACCTGGACCAAAGAGATGATATCCAGGGTCTTCAATATCGTCGCCCAAAGTACGAATCTAACCATGTGATTACATGTGTCGAAGTCAAACATGGCAGAAACCACTTGATTACCAGTCATTGATGAAATCGTTAACAAGTGCGAGGGAAATCACCATTGATGTTAATGACTCCCAAGGTACACTAGTACAATACATCGAGTGTGAATGAATGAGTTGAAGTCGAAAATTCAATGGAATATTTTGATTAGGGGTCAATGATGTAAACCCACTGTCAAAAGTGAAGAAACATGCCATTGAGGCATGAAAGCTCCAAGGTACCAAATAATTTCTAAGTCTTGATTCTGGATAATGAGCTGAAGTCGATGGAACAAAACTCATCACAAGAGGGTCTTGATGTATCCCCCATCAATTACACGAAATGAGTAACAGATTTTGAAGGTGAAACAGAGTATGATGTGAATTGGACTGAACACAGGGAAAACCGACACAGAGAGAATGGATAACTGTAGATGGTCGACTCAATATAGGTTTCAAATGGACTTCTCTTGAACATATGAACGACACGACCAATGATTTGGCAACATTGACTCAAAGACGACATAGGGAATGACCTTGTAGCAAATCGAATGAGAGGCAAATGGATTTCCCAAACTGGCTTCAAATGATGAATAGGGGGTGTCATGTTCAAGAATGACATTTACTGCGAATCAATATGAAGATGAAAACATATCCCTTTCCCAAATTTTCCCCCACCATTTTTGGCGAGTACCTCTTTATTTTTATGAAAGCTTGAGGAGGATAACATATGCTTGTCGATGTAAGCTCATCCTTCGAATGAGTCCCTCGGAGTATGTTTAACGAACCCTAAGAAGGAGTGGTTCGGTCCCATCATGGGTCTGTCAATGTTTGTTTAACGAGTCCAGAGATAGAAACCTCGAAATTTTTTCATGATTATAGAGTCTGGAAAAACACTTAAAAGAGAACTCTCTCAGTTCCTTTTTCATAAAATAGTCTGGATGAGACCAAAAAAGAGATAAATTATCGCTCACCAGATGCTTACTTCAGATACTTTATCGAGCGTGAAAATAGCAAGTTCGCTCAACTATCTTTTCATGTTTAGAGAGTCTGGAAAGAGCTTAAAGAGAACTACAGGGGGGTTCCTTTTTCGTATAACCTTGTTGAGCCTGAAAAAGTGATAAAAGTATGCTCAATCTCGTTCTCATGTATTTTCGAGCATGAGAACGAACAAAGACCACGCTCAAGGTTTTATACAAAAAACAATAAAAAACACGCGATGTCAAAGAAAAACAAGTCGGCATCCCTATATTTGACCATCAAAGTTGTTACGCCTGCAAAAGTTACACTCAAAAAGGCATTAGGGCTTAGGGTTTAATAGATAAATAATCATAAAAAAATAAATGAAATAGTAAAAGTAAATAAAAAGTAGTAAATACTCTTTTTACCACATCATTTTTACCTTTCCACTATTTGAGCTCAAAAACCCCTCTTTTACCCTCAAAGTTTGGCGTCATATTACGGGATTTACAAGCGTCCATTCAGCGATCTGTCAGCGACAGTGAGGTCAAATCTTTGTCCTTAACACTTTCATGGTTTAATTTTGCAATTTCATTGGTTAAATTTCATTTTTGGGTTGATTTTACAAGCCCTACTTGCACGTTACCATTCTCGCAGGCAGGCTACACAGGACCTGCAAGAATGGGGCATTCTCGTAGGTGAGCCTAAGGCAGCCTGTGAGGTTCTCACACTGTGCACACAGGGCACCTGCAAGAACCACAAAGCTCAAAATTTAAAAAAAACAAATTACCCAATGAAAGAGAATGAATTCATGAAAAAAGTTGTTAATCTTCTTGTTGTGCCTCTTATGTAGATAATTGGCCATCAAAATGGTGCTTGAATGGTGTGAAAGGGAGCACGAAGAAGACCATGCAATTGCCGAAAATCATCCACCTACTATTGCTTCTTTAATAAATTGTGGCCTCCTGAAGTACTTTCACATCCCGGGCATGAGGGCCCAAGTCAGGTTGTTAGAGTACTTGGTGCATATGTGGGACCCTGATCAGTAGGTATTTCATGTGGGGGTCCACACACTGTCCTTAGATATTGAGGACATTTACTTTTTGAATGGATTGTCATGGCGCGGGCACTATATGAGCCTGACTGGTAGCAGAGGTGGTGGGTTTCAGATGAGTGAGTACTTCCATTTACACTACGTTCCCAAGGCTGAGAGAAAGAAAGGAAAAGTAGTTATTTGGGGGGTACAAGATTTTACCCTCCATACTATCCTATTCACCATAGCTCGGATGGTTGGGAGTTTTTCTCCTCACATGGCGTTACAGAGTTACTTCCAGTATGCTATTGAGTGTACTGAGCCTCAAGTGTTCAACTGGGCAGATGTTGTGCTTCATAGTATAAAAAAAGTAGTTGGCCAAATGCAGACGAGGCAACCTTAAGCAATTCGGGTACGGATCTTTGTTGGTTTCCTTCTTCCTTGAGAGGCTCCCATTACTGAGGCTGCAGGTTGAGTGGAATATACCGGATCCCAGGGATCTAAGGATGCTAAGATGGTGTCAGCTTATGACCCGACACGTGGTTGGACCGATCATAAAGTATGATGATACCTTCTTTGACTGGCTTCAACCCCAATTGTTGATGGTTGACAACTATGCTTATGCTGGGTTGGATTTCTGAGGAGATTTGGACTTAGCACTGCCAGACGGTGCTCAGTGGGGGGACCTTGGTAAGAAGTGCACAGATTTTTTCTTTTTAAATGTTTTTGTGAATTTTTATCATATTCAAATGTTTTTGTTTTATATGCTCATCCAAAGACTAATACAAAATTCATTTTTGATAACACAGATGTTGGACCTTATCGACCTCCTGGTACTTCTCCCATTCAGCGGCGAGGAGAGGTAGCGGAAGCGCCACAATATGCTGAGGATTATCAAGTGGTGGAACAGAATCTAGAGGGTCTAACTGCAGATATTCCAAACATGTCTCTGGAAGAGGTTCCACAACGCGATCAACATCATACTATAGAAGTATCAACATCCATGAGTTGACTGCTCAGTATGGTTGCTCGGGCAGTCGTGTGTTACCATGAACGTCATCCATGACGTCACTTTGTGGAAGCTATGAGCTTCAGATTTTGACATTTTGGTCTTTGGACACACTTTTTGTAAAAAAAACTCTTTTGATCATTATATATACAGACGACTTCTACCGGTTTATCATGTGTTGTGTGAACATTGATGTGATTGATTTATAAATGATTCAAATGTTTATCTAATACATAATTAGACAATGCATCTGTTAATGTATTTAGACATCTAGGAATATGTTGATATTCAATGTGATCAAAATAACGTTCCAAGAGGTAAATTCGCAAATACACCCATAACAAAGTAGGACCTCGAATAGTGTAGACATTACTTAACTATAGTACTACAAGTTGCGAATCAAGTTGCACAACCAAATGACGAACTCTGAGTGAGATAGCATCAACCAATAATTCAATAACGACACTATACTCTGCAATGTTGTTGGTCACACGGCCGAGGCACACACATCGTAAGGAGACAAGTTCGTTTGTAGGGGCGTAAATTGCCCACGCAGTGGAAGCAAGGTTCTGAGTACCATGGCTAGCGCCATCAGCGAAGCCAATATAGAGTAGTGAAGACTCCAACATCTGGAAATCAAACATAACGTCACATAAGGGAAAAGACCAAATAACGACAAAAGAAAAAGACAGTAACACACAATATGTATGATACAATAAAAAATACAAGTACTCATGCAAAGATGAGTGTATGCATAGTACTTCTTCAAGTAGAACCCATTCTTGGGTTCACTCAAAGGGATACCATTGTAATCTACCAACTCATAAGATCCTTTTTCCAAAACTCATCGAACGATATAAGGACCTCGTGACAGGGGTTCAAATTTCCCAGCTCCTAACATATCTCGATCTTGTTCATAGAGAAGATCAAGATCACCTTCGAAAAAAATGCGAGGCTTGACATGCTTGTTGTATTGGGCCTTGACACGCTTTTTCTGAGCTTCTATGACTAGGGTGGCATCATGTCGAGTTTCTTCTAATCGCATAAGATACAATAGATGTTCTTCCTCAGCAGAAGTGTTGGGTAGGAATTCAACAGCTAGTTTTAAAGAGGGTATCTCTCATTCTATAGGGAGAATGGCTTCCACACCATAGACTAACTAAAAAGGTGTAAACCTAGTAGCGGACTTGACAGATGTCTGGTACACCTACAATGCCGAAAAAAACATTGTGTGTCAACTTGTTTTATGAATCCCTATCATTCTTCGAATCATAGTTATGAGAACTTTGTTAATCGCTTCAACTTGGCCGTTGGCTTGTGGATAATAGGGTGTTGAGTTATCATGATGAAGACCCAACTTTTCAGTAAGTTCAGACATCATAAAATTCCTAAAGTGGCTACCGTGATCAGTGATGATAGCTTAGGGAACACCAAAACAAGCTATGATGTGATTAAAAAGGAACATTGTTGTGATCTTTCCAGTTTTTTCAAATGTTGGCATTGCCTCGGCCCATTTCGTAAAGTAATCAATGGCTACAATAATGTAACCATGCCCCCCAGTCGAGTGAGGGTGACATGTCATGAAATCGATGCCCCATTTCGCAAAGGGACCAACTGAGACCATAGGGTGAAGAGGAGCAGGATGTGACCAAATTTTCTGATTATAGGTCTGGCAGGCATGTCATTTCTGAATGACGGTGATGCAGTCGTTAAATAATGAAGTCCAAAAATACCCTGCGCGTAAGATCTTCTGGGCAGTAGCATACCCATACATATGACCACCACATGCTCTGGAATGGAATTCATTCATAGCTTTCTCGGCTTCATCAAACGTTAGACAATGTCGAAAAATAGAGTCAATCCCCCGATGATAAAGAGTATCCCCAAGGATAATGTATTGACGAGCTTGATAGCGTATATGACGTCGGTCAGTACTGGAAAAAGTTGGCCAAAAAGTATGGGTTTGGAGATATATAATGATATCACCATACCAAAGATCATCAGTGATAATAAGGAAAAGAGATTCATCGGGTAATGAATCTGCTACTACATTTTCCATTGCAGAATGGGGAAAATTGCATATCAACTCAGCAAAAACTAAAGACTTCTTGGACTTGGCGCGTTCGAATTCCAAGTCAAACTCCTGGAGTATTACAATCGATTTGGAGTATTTTCCCCCTAGCAATTGACGTGTCAGAATGTGTTGCACAGGGTTGCAATGGGAAATCATCGTAGTCTTGCGTGAGAGGATATAGTGCCAGAAGCATTGGACGGCTTGAACGGCAGCCAAAGCCAGTTTTTCGACATGCTGATACTTGATTTCAGTCGGTGTGAGACTTCAACTCAAGTAGTAAATAACATGTTCGTCGTGAGCATCATCCTCTTGGATGAGAACCATGCTAATGTAGTAATCTGAGGCAGTAAGGTAAAGGAAATAATCGCGACTGTAATCGTGGGGAAAGAGAATTGGAGCTCGCGTTAAGGACAACTTCAAAGCTTCAAAAGCATGGTTGGCAATGGTATCCCATACAAACTCTGAATCCTTCTTTAATAGCCGCGTAAATCCACGAGTTATCTCGGCATAATTTGGGATAAAACGACGAAGAAAGTTCACTTTCCTCTGCAAACTTTGCAACTGGTGAAGTGTAGAAGGAGGAGGGAGATTAAGGATCGCCTCAACCTTTAAAGGATCCACCCGGATCCCTTGACGCAAAACGATAAAACCTAGAAGACGACCGGATTCTACATAAAAAACACACTTATGAGGATTTAAACATATACGGCAGAACCGACAGTGAACAAAAATGGCCCAGAGGTGGGTTGGGTGATCGACTCTGTGCAGAGAATGAGTGGGTAAATCATCCAAATAGGGTTGAACGATATGCTTAATAACATGAAAAGCATAAGACATAGCGCGTTGAAAAGTGGCGCCGGTGTTCTTGAGACCAAAAGGAAGTTTCCGATAGGCAAAAGTACCCCAAGGACAAATAAAAGCAGTCTTATGTTGATCCTTAGGAATGATGTTAATTTGATTGTAGCCAGAGAAACCATCCATGAGAGAGAAGATTTCACTTCCGGCACAGTCATCGACAATCTGATTGATGAAAGTGGTAGGAAAGTTGTCTTTTGGACAAGCTTTATTGATATCCCTATAATCAACACATACACGAATCGTACCTTTTTTCTTGTCAATCGGGACAAGATTGGAAACCCAATCTATGAGAGCCACCGGATAAATAAAGCCGGCTTTCAGAAGTTTCTCAACTTCGAGCTTTATAGCAGCCGCTTTACGTGGGTGAACTGGACGAAGGCATTGTTGGATGGGTTTAGCATCAGGATATGTTTTTATCTCATGTATCACAATCTCAGGGTCAATACCTGGCATTTCTTCGTAATTCCAGGCGAAGATATCACGAAATTCTTTGAACAGGGATGTATAGGTGACTATTTCGTCAGGGGAACACGAAGCTCCAATATGGACATTTTCGATGATTCCAAGTTTGACTGATATGTCAATGGGAATAGTGGACGAGATATTACTTAGGTTTCCTTCGGCAAACACATCGTGTGTAGACTTGGGAATGGTCGAAATGACGACAATGGTCGATGGGGTCGAAATCCATTGGTAGTTCTCAAGAGTTTGTTTCTCCAGAAAGAGGATGGAACGATGATGCCCATCATCCCAAGGGGTGTCCTCCATGATGGACATGATCATCTCGTCAGAGGAAAAAATAACACGAAAAGGATCAGGAGACAACTCATCAAGAGAGGGGGTGGAAGGTGTTGCCGATTGAATGGCCTGATAGGCGGATTCAACCAGACTTAACGACATGGTGTCACCGAAACGAAGATGATCTCTAGGGTCAGGGACTATCCAGGGGTCATTAGATGCAGGAAGTTCATGAGGCAAAGTGGAGATCATGTTGATGGAAGCAACAGATGGGCATGGAACATTGGGCGGTGGAATGGGGAAAGCACCCATTAACGAAGAATCCTTGAGAAGGCCTACACCGACTTTCTCGTAACCCAGTGGGGTTTTAGCAATAAACAGTACGTTTCCAATACGGGTATTGGAATTAAAGAAGGAAAATTGGTCGACAGTAATAACCTTTCCTTGATGAGGGAAACGTACTACACGGAAAAGTGTCCACACAACGACGTGCATGGAATCAATCCAGCTGCGGCCAAGTAGAAGATTATAATCAAGGGGAGCGTCAAAGAATTCTACTTCAACTTGGACCGTCTTACCTTCTAACATGATGGGAAACGAAGGAAGGACACCATAGGGCTTAAAACCGGATCCATTGAAGGCTTTAAGAGTGTTCTGGGATTCATTCAAAGAAGGAGAGCCAATGGCTTTCCAGCAAGCAAGAGACATGACACACGTCGAGGCACCCTAGTCGATAACGGTTCGGAAAATGTTCTTGTCAGAGACAACAACTTGTATCTGGAATGAGAGTTGAGGGGCTAACCTTGGAATGTGATCTTCCAAGTCAAAGACTATTAAATTCGTATCCATTGGGTTAATTCCATCGATAGCTTTCAACAGTGCCTTCCGTTGTGCGGGACAAGTTTGAAGGACTTCAAGGGCTGACATTGCAGAAGGTGCTTGGGCCATATCTTCAACAATGTTGTAGTTCTGGGCCGCACGAGCATGAGGATTGAAAGCCAATTTCCGAACGACACCCTTTGGGGGGGGTCGCAGAACTGTGTCAAGGCTCGGTCGTTCGAGATGAAGAGGACCATTAGTAGGTGAAGTCGCTGGAGAGGGTTGTACCAAAGAAGGGGGTAAATTGTCAACCTTCTCCTTAGAGGGAGAATAATCTTTGGCTCGAGTAGTGAGTGCTACGTTGTTTTGCTTGGAATCACCAGTACACATCAAAACATAAGATGTGGAAGAAGATGAGGGTTGGTCATGGATGACCAACTGTTCCTGTTGTTGAGACGGGAAGGGTTGGGACAAGACAGCTGATGCAGGTGGTTTTGGAGCTCCTTGAAGGAACTTAGTGACCTCGGCACATTGTGGACAATCCTTCGTGTAGTGATCATCACCACAGATAAGGAAAGGGTATCATGGTTTGCGCTTATCCCGATCATCAATAGGGGTAGTTTTGGTTTTCTTTGCTTGAGAATTATTTTTTCCCTCCTTATTCTTACCTCTCCCCTTTTTAGATTTATTTTTACCGGTTGCGGTAGATTGGATGGCATTTACTTCAGAAGTCTTGCTAGTGGGAGTGGCAGGAGACAGATCATTTTGAACATTAGAAGAAGTAGATTTAGGGTTTGTGCTTGAAACAGAATGTGATTGGGCTTGGGCAGTACCAATCACACCGTCAGTCGCATGCGAGGTAGCTGGAGTAGTGGAAGTGCTGGAAGTATTAGGACGAGGTAAATCAAGTAGTAAATCGTAAATGGTTCCCATTTGTGAATAAACGAGGTCAATATATTGAACACGACTTATAGCCTACTCTTCCGTGACTATGCCACCCATGGCAATGTCCTTACCGATTTCATTCACAAATTATTTTGTAAACCATTCTGCCAGTAACTAATCGGGGAGCTTAAGTTTAATGAGACGTCATCTCCTTCGCCACTCATGGATGTGATCAGAGATATTAGTGACTTTAGTCTATTTGAAGGAAGCCAAAATCTCAGTCCCCGTATCATAATGGATCGGTAACTGGTAATGTGTAAGGAAATACATGGCTAGGGTGTTGAAATCAGAGAAGAAACCTCATCGTAATTCAATATACCACTTCACAGCAGAACTAGTAAGGGTTCGTTGAAAAAGACGTAAACGAATCGATTCATCCATCAATGAGTTGGATGAACACCAGAGGTGAAAAGTCATAACGTGATTGTTTGGGTCCTCTCCCACTTTTCCGTCGAATTTAGGAATGTCAGATGGAAGCTTGGCTGGTATAATAGGCCATTAGGGAGAGTGACAAATAGGATCATTTAAAATCCTTGACAAATCCAGAAGATCCAAAGTGGCGAGAAAGGGTAATTGTCGATTCACCTACGGGTACTGGTGTCTTTGAGGAGGAAGCCCTGTTGGCAAACCAGTAGGACCATAAGAAGTATGCATATAATGTGAATATCTAGGCATATTCGGTGGTGGCTGGACATGATAGTAGCTCATCGGATTATACCCTAGAACAGGGGCTTGAGTTTGAGCAGTCGTCCCCCAAATGGGATTAAACGAACCTGGATATGGTTGGCCCATGCTAGGGGGTGTTACTAACGCAGCTGGAAACTGTTGCCCCCCAGTCGATTGAGAAGGATTTTGTATCAACTAATTCCAATACTGAGCCAAGGACGGAGGTATGTTTTTCCCATAAGGTGGAGTTGGTCCTCCCATCGAAGGTGTTGTTCCAATTGGGTTTTTCCAACTGAGAGGGGGTTGATTTATACTACCTTGATGAGATTGTCCACTAACCGGAAACTGATAAGTTGGAGTGAATGACAGAATAGCACCACTAGGATTAGGATTGCCAATAGAAGATGAAGAATGTCCTCCAAAAGGAAATTGAGGGAGTGTTGGGACAAAACCGGGAAGAAAGTGCCCAGAAGAAGAAGGACCACTAGGAGAGCCAGATGGAGTTTGCGCAAGAGTAGGAATGGAAGCATTCAACGCACAGTATCCAGGTGGTAGCCTCAGAGTGACATTGGGCATTCGCGGTGTGTTGATGGGAGCAATACTAACCGTAGTAAACCCGGTTGGAACACTCGTAGTAACTGTAAGATGGGCCATTTCGTCAGGGACAGTAAAGTGATAAGCAGTAGTCAATGGTACTGTCTCTGGACTAGAGATTTCAGAAATCACGGGAGGATTAATTTCAGAAATCACAGGTGAACCTGGACCAAAAAGGTCTCGTCAAAAAACACCTATAGACCAAAAATATCTTGGCCTTCTATACCGGGAAAGGGTCCAACTAGTGATCCAGAAGATGTAACAACTAATTCTCTGGAAGAATTCAGTCACATAAATGGTCGTTGAAAATCAGGGTGACGTTGAAAGTCCTCTCAAGTATTAGTAATTCGAAAACATTCTAGAGAATCNACTGTGACTTCACCTTGCCGAGGAGATCCCTGAGGTGTACTTGTAGGCAAGGGTTGAGAACCTTCCAGATTCTCTAGAGATAAACCCTGTATTCTACGTGAATGACATGGAGGAGCTATCGTAAATGAGTGACAAACTTCATGAAGAAAATCCTATGGTCAACTTCTAGAAACAAACAACACGCGCTAGTAAACAAAATCTAGGAAGCAACACCAAGAAAACAAGACCTTCTAATTTTGAAGCCATTGGTTGGTGATGAAATCCAACGTCGCAACAACGAGATGAGAAGGGGCTGGGCTAGGGTGGAAAAGTTACGCTGACGACCTTCTTAATGGACTTACACTCTGGTGCAAGCTCCCACACATAATCATG
>SNQJ01S0220485.1:0-15125 GCA_010110895.2 Picea sitchensis | reverse complement strand
CGGTGTGGAGTCGATATTACCTAATGAATGTGAGATCCCTTCTCTTAAGTTCGCAGTTGCGCTCCTACCTGACACTTTCGATCTCCAACGACTCCATGTATGCCTAGAGAGTCTTGACGAGCAATGTCGAGACGCATTCTACAGCTATCGAGGTGAACAAAATATGTGTCAAGGTCCAGTATGACAAGTATGTCTACCCTTAGTTGTATGTTGAGGGTGACTTGGTCCTCTTATATGATCAAGCCAAAGAACGGATGGGGGCAGGAAAATTTAAACCCATGTGGCATGATCCCTATATCGTGCAACGTGTCTTAGAAAAAAGAGCCTATGAGTTAGAAGATTATGAAGGGAATATGTTGGTTGAGCCCAGGAATGGGCTCTACTTGAAAATATATTACACTTGAGCCCCAAGTTTGGGCATAACTCTTTGTATACTAATGTAATTTAGTGTATATATATTTTCGCTTTCTTTTTGTCTCTGGATTGCTTATCGAGTTTTCCATTGGTTGCTAGATGTCAATGAAGTCTTGGGTCTACTTAGGATTTGTAGACAGATCCAGTCGTCATACACAGAACTTGGCTTCCGCCGCTTGGGTGGTTTACTCACCCGAGGGTCTATGGGTGTCTTCAAGTGGCGTATGCCTAGGGCCATCCAAAAATAATGTGGCCAAATATAACATCGTTATAGAAATTTTGAGCGATGGTATCTCACATGGTATTCTCTCTTTAGAAGTTCGCCTGGATTCCAAGTTAGTAGTATGTCAGTTGAATGACAGTTACAACGTGCATGATCCTACTTTACTCCGACGATTCCTACAGGTACGTATTTTAGAACGACAGTTTGATTTTATTACTTATTATCACATACCTAGGAGTTCTAATTATGTATCTGATGCTTATGCTAATTTTGTTTTAGATTAGCATTTGTCACATAACTAAAGCAAAGAAAATCATCTCATGAATGTACACATTGTAATATAAGTAAAGATGAAGATCCATTTTTTATATATATATATTAAAAAATATGATGTTTATAGTACAAAATTGGGGCTAACACCCTCAATACACATATACAACCGATAATACAAGATCCACGACATCTACGCATGTGGTTCCAGATGTGTGTCATGATAACAAACTATGGTGTTTGTGAGATGTCGAAAGAGTCGCACCCAAGCTCCAAGCACACCAACTACTTGCCACTGCATGGCCTCCGACGGATCCTCTACCTGAACCATCGAAATGCTATGAGTCAAATGAGATAGGTTGCCCTGGAAGTTTTGAAGGATTCTCTGTACTTCTCCTCTCACCAACTCATCTCCCAGATTCCTCCCACGATGTCGTGGAAGACCGTACGGTCGTCCTAGACCTACGTCTGCGTCACACAAGTGTCTAATGAGTACTTAAGCATCATACAAAAAGTATTTTTGTTTTACTATACAAAAAAAACAAAAAAATGAAATATTTAAAAACATTTGACATACCTATGTCCCCATAGGCGGTCCTTGGTGGTAGTGGCATGTCAGGGTCCCCTCTAAAGTCGATCCTTGCATAGGGGTAGTCATCCAGAGCAATGACCTGTCACTTACACCAGTAAAAGAAATCATCATTGTAGGGGGTGGGCACCCTACCTCCCTCTGTCGTCTCATTACCTCGGTCCACCGTGCCATGGATGGATCGTGAGGTCCTCTCGGAATGATATCGACTCTAGGTCCCAAACCTGGAACCCACTCGAAGAAAAATCTGCATAAGATACAGGCAAACCCGAAGTTCCTCTTGTCACCCTATTTGCACTCTGTCAACTAGATCTTCATATTAGCCAGTAGTGAGGTACACCAATCATATACAGTGGGTCTCAATCACTCTACATAATAGAAAATGAGCGACCTCGATTCCTAGTGAAACGAAGCCGATCCTTTGATCTTGGTCAACACGAGGACAACAATCTTGAGGCTGATATTGTTTATCGCTCAGATGGGGAGTTGACTCTTGACTTTCTCGGTCCCTGCTACATAGTGAACGTCTATGTACTCCTCTATTTTCATTGCGCTCCTAGCTCCCCGAGTTTTGAGGTTCACCACTTCACCCCGATGTGATAACCCAGTGAAAAAGTATATCGACTTCAATCCTCAATGGTTGCCCATCGAGGTTGAATCTCTCACTGTCAGGATCCCAGTAATCCACAAGCAACTCAAGCAACCTCACCTGGGCCCTCATCCCTTTGAGTGCCCAAAATTTATACAAGACACATCTTTTCAAGGCCATTTGGGCCCCCAGATCTCTTTCCGCAACAACATCTACCTCCTCGTGCTCCCTTTCCCTCCATTCTAGCACCATCCTGCTAGATAAAAGTCAATTTTTGAGTTAGCAACCATAGAAAACTTTGTTTATGGATTTGAACGCGTGTTGTAGAATTCAAAGTTCTGTATAGGGTTGAGTACATGCATCCTATACTTTACACAGTCACATATAACCTCACGTATACACTACCCGATGAATGGTAGCCCGCGTACACCGAATTACTCAATTTGCGCCCTAATTTACTCAAATTTTGAAACCTACTTTAAAAATCTAATCCACTAGAAAGGAAGAGGAGGGGAAGAGGAATTACCTGGTCTAGACGGTCTCTGATTTCATTTCCTGATGCACCCGCAATCACCAGTTGAAGATCAGAGGTATTTTGGTTCAATTTTCACTATTTGGGTAAAAAGTCAAAATGGCATAGTAATTTTTGGTTTTTTTACTATTTATAGCAGTTTTTACCCACTTTCTATAGTTTCAAGTCATTGTTTTTTACCTAATGGACTAATACAACAGTGGATTGAGTTGGTTTTTGTAGTTTTCACCAGGGATTCTTGCGGATTTCAACGTTATGTTGACCGTTCGTAACCACGGGAAGGTATTTTTACTACCCAACATATAGGATAGGTATCCATTCCACCATTCACTTTTGCATTGTCCTATAACTATCACTCATATGCCTTAGGTATGAACCCATTGGTTGCGACACAAAACCTTCCATCTGCTATAATACGTGTCGTTATCAAGTGGTAAAGACTTACCGAACATGGGTACCCTAGTTAGATCCTCTGCTTCATTTGGTGCCCATGCAGATATTTTTTCCGTAGGACTGGGAGTCCCTTATAGCTAATACATGACTTTCTACTGAGCCTCATTTCTCACTCATAAACACGTTGCCCTATACCTAGAGGACTCCCAACCGAGTTTAATCTAAGATCTTTTCTAACTCATTTTCAAAAAGCGAAAAGATTGTCGAGTGAACTTGTCTCTTTCACACTCGTAAATTGTATTTGAAAGGGCGTTTATTTGTTACAAGTTTATCCCTTTTTCACACCAAGTAGACTAAAGATAATGAAAAAGGACATTTTTTGGCGTTAAGTTGTGATTGCATCTCATGCCCTTGCTTGCAGTATTGAGTGTATATCTGGTTCTCGCTTTATGTTATAAACCATTTGCCTCAACAGTTTTGCATCCTCAACCAAGCAGAACCTCGTTTATATCCTTCGCAATTTTACACCCTATACCCAGGAGGAAACATTCCCCCGAGTGTCCATCTCCCGCATGCATCAATTTCCATTGAGCATAGGTATGTTCCATTGCTGGAACTAGCTTTCTTACTTACGACACTCATTTCATCCTATGTATCATAACATTTGTCTATGAAAAAAAAAATAAAGACGGGCGGGGAGGGAGTATTATCTTATATTGGCAGTAGTCATGTCACCTTTGAATAGAGAACAAAGTGATTGAGTCCATTTGTCATCATAATTTTGGGTGTAGCATCGCCTTAGGAATATGAGCTCGTTACAAAGAGTTTTTATCCACCGACTGGTTACTCTTTCGGTCCCTATGGAGAATTTCATTGATGCCTCCTATATCTCATGGTTTCATCATTGAGTCTATGCTACCAGAGTCTTCCATATGTCTCATGCTCTTGTTCAAAGGAAGTCTATCAACCTGTGTCGGCCATTCCTCAAAAATCTTGACTTTGCATGTTGGCCATACCCTCAGTTTGTCTCATAATCACATGATGTTGTAGTCCTATCACGCACCCTGGTCCTACTTTCATCATTGGTAGGTAACCTTGAATCCAACAATCAACATTTCATCATTGGTCGTTGACTGGGTGGCTTCCCTTGTGTTCGACGACAAGACATCTATTCACACATTGGGATTCATGCAGTGTCTTGGATGCCATTATCCTTATTGGTGGTTTCCTCACCTTTATCAGCAATTTTCCTCATTGGATTCTATTCATAAGGTCTTTTTCGTGTACCTCTTTCACTTGGCACATGCAAAAGACACACAGGGTCATTGGTTCCTGAACATGTTCTTCATTCGATTTCCTCCAAATCATGAAGCTCCTGCTTTGTACCTCATGTTGAATGATGAGAGATGACTTAATGTTGTGCTTTCAATGGGTCTCCTTCCATCGACTTCAACTCTTCCATTCTGGAAACGAGACCTAGAGTCTTATGAGTACCTTGAGGCTTGCAGTCATTAGTGGTAGGTTCTCTCACCATCGACATTTGGGAATACATCAATGTCTCGTGATCGATGGATTCATCAAGTGTTCGAACCCAACTCCTTTGTTCACACTTGTAAGAATTTACTCGATGCCTTGATGCCGACTTTCATTATCGGTAGGTTGTCTCGCATTTGTTAACGGTATACCTCAATGACCGGTGATCAAATGATGTCTCATTTTGTTCGACCTCAACTCCTTTATTCACACGATGTAGATTTGCACCTTTGGTGGATTGTGTAGAAGACTTGAAGACATCAATATGTGGCCACAACTTTCCTGAGTTGTTGTTGTTGATTGAGGTTGGTTTTCATTGATGTCAACCCTTGAAGAAAGTCCGGTAGCGAATTCTGGTAGCACAAAGGTTTCAGTAATGGACCCAAGGTTGTTTCATGTATAATGGTATGAGTTTCAATATATTTGAAGGTAATACTATTCTATATGGATAGGACATGTCATGCCATTTCTGGTGGTATGTGGAACGCCACATAACTCCTCACGGTTTGAGAGTTATGGCCTTACGAAGTTGGAGGACCCTTATATGTTGCCTTGAAGCCCCAAAAGGTCAAAGAAGTCAAAGAGCTTGCAAAGAAGAAATTATCATTTAAATGATAAATTAAAGTGACAAAGTCAAGAAGGATTATTTAAATAATAAAGTGAACTGACAAAATCAAAGAAGATTATTTAAATGATAAAGTGAGGTGACAAAGTCAAGGAGTAATATTTAAATGATAAAGTAATGGAGAACTTTCTAATTATGGAAAGTGGTTAACCCTAAAAATGAGTAAAATAGGTTAATTGACCTATAAATGGGTTAAGTGACCTAGAATATGGAGAGTATAAATAAGAGGCAAGGCTCTCTAATTTTATATCACACTTGAGAATATTGAATATCTATAGGTGACTGAGGTGACCAAAGGATATCTAAGCCTAATTTAATAGGGAAGGTGAAGAAAAGAAGGCTGGAATTCAAGGGAGGATAAATTCTTTTGATGATGTTTTATAAGGCATGTTATTTATAGGTCATCTCACCATTTTCACAATAACTTTTTTTCTAGAATGATTTTGATCCAATCTTTAACTGTTAACCATCTTTGTAATGCAAAATTAAAGAACTTTTATCAAGCACATGAACAAGAACAACATGTAAGCAAACCATCCATGAACAAGAATTGTTAACAGAGTTCACCAGACTTCCTGGCTACGTCTCCAGGTCCACTCCAATAGTGAGACCGCTCTTTAATTAATCTCAAATGCTTAAAAAATTACAAAGAAAGGCTTGCATAAGAGCTCCCAAAAACCAACTTTCAGATCTGCAATTCTGGGCAGAAACATACATCATAGGTGGCTGAAAAACGTCATTCTGCAACTTTTGACTGTAAACTCGAGTATGTTTGACTCGCTCAAATGGGCTCTAGAGGCACTTTTTTGTTTGGCTACTCTGATGAAGAGACACCTCTTGGCATGGATTCCAATGTATCCTCTTCTTGTCAGACCCGTACAGTCTCGAAAAGCATGCCAACTCCTCTTCTGGAGACACTTTTCTGTTCGGCTACTCTGATGAAGAAACATAGAGCATATTCAAAATCCCCTTGAAATTCTGCAACTTTTGAGTATAAAGTCGACCTATTTCTAAGCAGGTCGCCTGAAACACCTCCTAGCACGGATTCCAATGCAGCGTCTGCCAACTCCCCCTCTGCCTCGTTTTGCATGCCTGGTTAAATAAGCAGGACCGCTAACTAGTTCATCAAACTTAGCGAACCTCCTCCAGATTTGGCTGGATCCGCCAAACTGTTGGCTTCTAGAAGGTGACACGTGTCATGCTAACGTCAACATCCATACTGCTGATGTCATCAGTACACCCTATTGACTGTTTGACTTTTTGTCGTTGTTTTCGAAAAACTTCAGAGTGTCATAACTTCTTCATACGAGTTATGTTTGAGAAAGTAAATATATGGACGAAATCGGGAGAATGAGCTAGACACAATGGCATTGGTTTCATCCAATTCTGAG
The DNA here is from genome assembly GCA_010110895.2 of Picea sitchensis. Lineage (NCBI taxonomy): Eukaryota > Viridiplantae > Streptophyta > Pinopsida > Pinales > Pinaceae > Picea > Picea sitchensis. The sequence continues at coordinate 8,566 of SNQJ01S0220485.1, read as the reverse complement.
AACTTTGATTTTTGAGCATTTTCTAAGCCTAGGGACCCTTCTGAGACTTTTGGGTCATTCCTAGATCCTCCTTTTCTGCATTTGAGTATTTTTTAGCAGTTTTGGATCCACCTGGATCACACCTCCCCATTGAGAAGCTTTTGAACCACAAAAAGCATGAAATCATTCAGAAAATAAGTGAGGACATGTTTGTCTCACTTGTCCTATATCACCTATCCATTCCTCATGGAACCTGTACATCTGACTCAGCAATACAACAATCAACACCGCACTGACATTGTTAAGTACATTAATCACATCTTCATTCAACATTGTCGGACCCAACCACATACTGTTGATGAGTAATAAGTTGAATATAAACATTGAACATGTGAAAGAGATTGTACCCAAACCATGTTGACTTTTAACCATAGAAACACTATCAACCAAAACAGGTGCATTGTAGTGAAATGACACTTCCTTTTCATGCTTAGGCTTCTTTTCTTCCTTACATTGTATAGACATAAGTGTCAAATTCCGATTTGCATTAACAACTCTTTTTAATTGTTGTGTAGTGCCCAATGATTTGTCATTTTTGAATGAATGTGAATGCACTATGTACTCAATTCCTTCTTTAAACAAGTGATACTGATTATGTTCTCGATAGAAGATCTTTTTTCGATCATATAAGTATGGACTACCCAACACAATTCCACAGATATCTAGTGGAACCACATCAAATTCAACCTCGTCTACAAACTTAGATGTAATTGCAAACTTTAGATCACATTGTCGTGTTACATGTAATCTTTTATCTTTGCATACCCAACCTAATGGATAAGCTTTCTTGTGTGGTTTCGTTGTTAATCCCAATTGCTTAACTACTTCTTCTGAAATAAGATTAACTTGAGATCCACTATCTATGAGTGTGTCAACCTTTGTTTGTTTTGTAATCACTCTTATATGAAACAATGCATTCCTGTTTCTATCCTTAGAATTGTCATCGTCTTTAGAAGTAGAAGCACATGAAGAACCAATGTTAGCATCATTATCAACAATAGTTTTACCTTTCACACCTACGATTTTTTATCTTTGTTTCATCCTCAAAATCTGATCCAAAGGTCTCAACGTCATCGTGTCTATTGCTTCCCCTTCGTTCCTTAAACCATGATTTCATTAGGGATGTAACTTCCAACACTTTGTCTCTTCATGCCCTTTCTTTTGACAATGCGAGCATGTAGGTCTCTATACCTTCTTCATTGTAGTACATGTTTAACTACGCTTTTCCTTGCCTTCTTTTGCCTGGATGGGTTCAAATGAATAAACATCATGAACACTCTTCCATTTTGAATCAATGTGAGTTGCTTGAACACCCACCTCATCAAAAGGTTAGTTGAATTAAACATCAATATCATATGAAGTAAATAGAAGTATGCAATCCTCCCATATATTTGAGAAGAGTTTCCTGAGTGTTGAGAGGTATACCAAGTATCAATTCTCTTTTTAGAAATTCTTGTGTGTATTCTTGCACTCTTTGTCATACTTTTTCTCAAATTACGCCAATCCCATCACTTAACTATACCTAATGAATAAAATTGTTTTAAGTGTTGAAGAACTCTGCCAAGAAACAATTTTTCCTTTTTAATGTGAATCCTCTTGATATCTTATCTATCCACCAAATAAAGATGATCCTCCAAAGTCGAAGAAAGCCAGTGAATTTTAACATCATCTTGGTAAACTTTGAATCTGCAACCGCTTCAATTAAATAGGATCAATTTGACCAATTTTCATCATTAGAAGTTTTCTCCATTATACCTAGGTAATTCAAACTTAATATCAAGCTTTAAATGAACATATTAAAGATCAACTTTGTTTTCTTTTTCAAATGGAAGATAACCATCAAGAAGATGGAGAAGTTGGTGGGGTTTTAAGAGGTTCCTCACCACCTCCTTTTTATCTTCTGTATGAGATGCTCCACCTTGTTCACCTTTATTTAGATCTTGATAGAGCTCCTCTACAATCATTTGCATTCTCGCCAGCTTTGAGAGAATTCCTTAGAGAATTAAGAAGAGTTCTTCTCCTTTTGGTGAACGTTCTTCCCTCTTCTTGATCAATCCTCTAGATCAAACTCTTCAATTCTCCTCACCATGTTGAAGCTTGCATCTTGTTAACATCAACTCACAAAATAAATGGTTAACCTCGCTCTGATAACAAACTTGATCTGAAATTTAGCTTGATCACAAATTTAAAGATCTTTAACCATTATTTGCATGTGAAAATTTTAAATGTTAACCATCTTTGTAATTCAAAATTAAATAACATCCATCAAGAACATGGGCATAAATATGTAAGCAAACCATCTATGAACAAGATTAGTAACGAAGTTCACTAGACTTCCTGGATACGTCTCCGTGTCCACTCCAACAGTGAGACCGTTATTAAATTAATCTCAAATGCTTAAAAATTACAAAGAAGGCTTACATAAGAGCTCCCAAAAAAAAACTTTCAGATCTGCAATTCTAGATAGAAAAAAACATCACCATTCGCTAGAATAGGAAATTCTGAGACTCTTGAGTATAAAGTCGACTATACTTCGATCGACATCTCGAGATCTGGAGGAAATTTTATGTTAAACTACTCGGTTGCAGAAAAAGAATCCATATTCAGAATCCCCTCGAAATTCTGCAACTTTTGAGTATAAATTAAGGCCTATTTACGAGGCGGAGTCATGCAGGGGCCTCCTAACAATTCTAATCGTCTACTGTCAAATCGTATAGTCTGAAAACGTGCGCAATTCCTCTTAGGGCACTTTTACGTTCATTTACTCGATGAAGAACCAAATAGCATATTGAATCCCTCGAGAAATTCTGACTTTTGGGTATAAAAGTCGACCTATTTAAAGGCGAATTAGCCCTAGAACACCATCACAACGCAGTTCGGTATGCGACTTCTACCAACCCTCGCCTCGACTTGTGTGCCGGGTTAAAATAAGAAAGACCCAGCTAACTAGTTCACCAAACTTGGTGAACCTCCCCAGTTGGCTAGATCCAGCCAAATTGTTGAAACTCTAGAAGATGACCGTGTCACATTGGTCAGCGTCCACATCTTGTTGGCGTCTCGGTACAATTGTTCACTATTTGACTTTTGTAGATTTGTTTTGAAAAAATTCAAAGTGTAATCATACTTCTTCATCACGAGCTTTCAGTTTAATAAATTAAATATAGGTTTGGAATCGGGCTTAGCGGAAGTCGGACCTGTCGTTAGTTTTCATCAATTCGAGAACTTTGATTTTTGAGCATTTTTCGAGCCTAGGGACCCTTCTAAAGACCGGGTCATTCACACAGATCCTTTTACGCATTGCCAGAGTATTTTATGGTTTGGATCCACGGATCATATTTAGACGATTAAATCCGATAGGCCATAGGAAACATATACAATGTCTGGTAAAGAATTAAACGTAAGGTGGTTTATTTTTTGGATACACCTCCATGGGAAAATAGACATGTGGCTGAATCCTGAAACTAGTCTAAAAGCAGTGTTTCGGGTAAAAATGTCATACTTCTTTATAACAGATACAAATCTAGTAAGAACAAATGTTTTGGTTAGAGTATAGTATATAGTATGGTGTGCTTAACATTTTCATATACATTCAATAAATATTTTGTCGCGGGTTACACTCTACAAGGTCACTCTCTAGAATAATCAAATTCACCAAGGTGTCATTTTTACTATAACTCCTTTTCGAAGAGTTCTAAGAAATCTTGACACGGAGGAATTATAAAACAAAAATGAAGAACGGTATGTACTACTGAGGATCTTTTTTCATTAAAGGTACATAGTTATTATTTCAAGTTAGTTCGACTAATCCCAAACTAGTCATGTGGACTAAAGAAAGTTTGATGAAAATCTTAGTCTCTTGTTGTGAAAGTTAAGGAAAGGTTTGCGGTGTGATCATATACTGGGTCTATTCTGAGAGTTACAAATCTTATTTGAATGATGAAATTGATGATGGATTTTGTTAAAGTATGTTGGGTACATGGTTGAGAGACAAGTAGTTATTGAGTTGGCACATACATGAGGAGTGTATAGTTGATGATATTTGTACATATTGATATAAGTTATAGTTGATGAGTAGTTGAAACATGAATTGGTACATAATTGAATTTTTATAGTTGGATGCATTTTTATGTTCTGAGTTGATTCACAGATTTGTTGGGGTACAAGTTGGTGCATAGTTGATGCACTTGTTTATGGTCTGAAGGTTGATTCTGAGTTGAATACATGTTGATGCATAGTTTTGATGCATAGTTGAGTTATTGATACAAAATTCTGTGGTATATCTTATAGTGATAGTGCGACAATGGTTTCATCATTCTACTTCAACTTTAGGGAAGTTGGGCCGGGGCAGGGCAATTGGTTGTAATACCTCAGTTGTGGCTGGAGAACATATGGGGTTGTAACCTCCTAGTTGTAGCCATAAGAATTATGGAGTTGGGGCTTCCTTCATGTTGTAGCCTGAGAAACAAGAGGGGTGGAGCCTCCTTCCAATTACAACGAAAAACAAAGGAAGTTGGTGCTTCCAAAAGATGTAATTCTTCAAGACATATAGAAAAAAAAAAAAATTATGTGGTTTTCTCTCATTTTGGGTTTCCACATAAAACAACGATTATCTTGTGTATGTGTATGATTGTTCATTTGAACATTTGCTTATTTACTATGTCGTTATTGGATGATAATACTACATTGATATAACACTTAAGTTATATGAGATTTAAAAATGATTAGATTTCTCTATTCTTGATTCACCCCCTCACCATTAATCCAACAATTGGAATCGGAAGCGGGTTCAGCTTTCAAAAATCAGTTTAACCATTGAAAAGGTAGATCATGAAGCAACAACTTGTATAAAAATGGAATACCACAGTTCAATGGACAAAAAGTAACAACTTGTATAAAAATGGAATACCACAGTTCAATGGACAAAAGTATGCATTTTGGAACATAAGGATGAAAACATATATACAGGCATAGGGATTTGAAATTTGGCAATCAATTGTAGATGGATACATAGCACCAGTAGTTCTGCCAATAAATGACAAAGCAATGAAACTCAGTCAGAATAATTCCAAATCCAAAAATGCACTTTTGAATGGTCTTAGTGAAACTATATTCACCAAAGTTTCACATTGTAAATCCACTAAATATATTTGGGACAAACTTCAAAATATTTATGAAGGAGATTCAAAAGTTAAAGCAACAAAGCTTCAAACTTACAGAGGTCAGTTTGAACAACTTAAGATGAAGGAAGATGGGAATATTGCAGCTTACTTTTTACGAGTTGATGAAATAGTAAATGCAATCATAGGATTGGGAGAAGAAATCAAAGAATCTGTCATTGTTCAAAAAGTACTAAGATCTCTTCCTATGAGATTTGACCCTAAGATATCAGAACTAGAAGAAAGATCGGATCTAAACTCAATAAGCATGGACAAATTACATGGAATCTTCACAGCATATGAAATGAGAATTGAACAGGAATATCCAGATATAAAAGAAGTAGCCTTCAAAGCATCTAAAAAGTCAAAGAAAAAGGGAAGGCAAAAACAAGAACATAGCAGTAGCAGTGACGTCTCAGAAGATGATGAAGAAGTGGCCAACTTTGTCAAAAGATTGAACAAGGGAACCGACAGTAGGTATAGAGGTAAGATTCCTTTAATTTGTTTTAATTGTGATGGTATTGATCATTTTGCTAACAAATGTCCTTATAAGAAAAAGAAAAATGATGAAGGTTACTCAAAAGGCAAACAAACACATAAAGGCAAAATAACCACAAAGAAAGTTTTCAAGAAAAACGTATGCACCAAAGAAGACATCTTATCATCATATGAAGATGAAGTCAGTGATAGTGAGACAGAAAGAGTTATATTCATGGTAGTAGAATACTCTAATAAAGAAGACTCCAAAGAAGAATATGAAGAAGCCGAAGAAGAATATGAAGAAGTCGAAGAAGAAATTGAAGAGGTAGAAGTTGACTACCAAGAGGAATTAATGTGTGCCATAGAAGTTATCAGAAGAGAAAATAAGAAAAACAAGAAACTATAGGCAGAACTAGACAAGAAAGAATACACTCAATAACTAGAACAAATGATCAAAAATTTGAAGGTTCAAATAGAAAAGATAAAAGAATTGAAAAAACACTCAAAGAACAACTAGAAGAAAAAGACAAGATAATTGGAAATTTGGAAACAAAGATTGTCACATTAAGAAAGGATCTTCAAAAGAAAAATATACAGAACAACTCAAAATTTTTGGATGACATTATCAACAGTTAAAAATCTCATCATGACAAGTCCAAACTTGGATACAATCAGACAGAAAAATGATCAAGCTCCAAAACAACAGAGCAAGAAACATATCCAAAAATCTATGCAGAAACAATCAAGGGGGATAGGAAGATCTAAAAGGAAGATTAAAGGGACACTCCTCCACTGAGAAGATTCAGATTTCATAATCAACAACTGACAGATAGGCCTCAGGAAGAATAAGAATTTGTAAGAGTACCTCCTTTCAGAATATCTTCAACTCCCAAGTATCAAACTATCTTTTTTTGTTTATGTTATGCATGTAATAATTTTGGACATAAAGTTGTGAATTGCAGAGCTAACAACAGGAACACAAACAACTTTGAAATTCATACACAAAGGGGTTATTCAAGAACGCCTAGTGAAACACAAAGAAGAAGTTACAACAGGTTTGAATCTTTGAGCACTGAAGTGGAATGTTACAAATGTAACAATTTTAGACACATGGCCAAAGATTGCAGAATGACAGTCCCTCCTAGAGAACCACAACATAATAAAAATAGTCACATACAGAAAGCTCAGAAAAGGACATGGATAAGAAAGCAGGATCGATATAGCAATGAAGAATGCACACTCGCTCTACAAGCTAAGAAGAAGAAACGCGGTTGGTATGTTGGCAGTGGTTGTTCAAAACACATGATAGTGATAGAGACAAGTTTCTTACATTACGAAAGGAAAGAGATGGATCAGTGTCCTTTGGAAATGATGATTAAGCTAAAATCATTGGAAAAGGCACAGTCATAATTGGGAACAAGAATACCAAGGCAGAAAATGTTATACTAGTAGAAGATATGAAATATAATCTTCTAAGTGTGAGTCAAATGTGTGACCAGGGTCATAAAGTTACTTTCGATTCACAAAAGTGCGAGATAAGAAAAGAAGGTTTAGGAAAATTGATTGTCACAACTGCGAGAACTTCAAGCAACATATATGTATTAAGTGAAATTGGAAATGAAAAGTGTTGTCTAGGAAAGGAAGATGAAAGTTGGTTATGGCACAGAGGAATGGTTCACATACATTTTTATAACCTTGTCAAAGTTAGTAGAAGAGAAGCAGTCATAGAAATGCCCCGGATCACAAAACCAACCAACACTTTATGCAAGCATTGTCAATAAGGAAAGAAAACAAAGACCAGGTTTAAATCAAGGGAATATTCATCGACAAGACCATTGGAAATTGTGCATGCTAATATAGTTGGACAAACTACAACAAAAGATTTAAAATGTGAGAAATACTTTATGTTATTAGTTTATGATTATACAAGAATGACTGCAGTTTTCTTTCTCAAGAATAAGTCAGAAGCTTTTGAAAAATTCAAGATTTACAAGGAAATGGTTGAAAATGAAATGGATTCAAAAATCAAATTCTTGAGATCTGATAATGGATGAAAGTTCACTTCAAAGGAATTTATGGACTACTGTAGCAGTTATGGAATAAAAAGACAATTCTTCATTGCTGAGACACCTCAACAGAATGGAGTCGTTGAAAGAAAAACAAGACAATATAGGAAATGGCTCGAACAATGCTAATGGATTTCAAATTAACAAATATATTTTGGACACATGCAGTGCATACAACAGTTCACATTCAAAACATAGTAATGCTCAGAAACAACACTGACAAAACTCCCTACGAGCTATGGAAAGGAAGACCAACAAATGTGAAGCACTTCAAAGTTTTTGGAAGCAAATGCTACATCAAAAGAGAAGAAGGAAAAATGGGAAAGTTTGACCCTCGTGTGGACAAAGGAGTACTTGTTGGTTACTTGAGTACAAGGAAAGCATACAAGTGTTACAATATGAGATTGAACAAAGTTGTAGAAAGCATCAACGTAACAATTGATGAAACAAGGAAACCAGAATCAAAGGAAGAAGAAAACGAATCACTGGAACAACTTTTTGAAGAAGAAGTAGAAGATGAAAAGGAAGTAGAAGAGGAAGATGAAGAGAATTCGACAGAAGCAAAAGAGCAAGTTCAACAAATGCCTCCAAAGACACCTAGAAGATGAGTACAAAATAATCAGACTTCAGATCGGATTATTAGAAACAAAGACACAGGAGTTGAGACTAGAAGAAGAATCCGTTCACCAGAACAAACACACCTAACACTCACATATACAATTGAACCAACCTATTTTGAAGAGGCCAGCAAGGATGAATTTTGGAACAAGGCCATGGATGAAGAATTGGATCAAATAGATAAAAATGACACTTGGGAATTGGTTC
>SNQJ01S0220484.1:0-15125 GCA_010110895.2 Picea sitchensis | reverse complement strand
CATGTTTCATGGCATCCTCCATTTCCCATGTAGCCTCATCTAGGCCAAAATGTCTCCACTGCACCTTGACTTGTGCAATGGTTCGGTTCCGGAGCGGGGTTTCCATTCTGTCCAGTATGCATTGAGGTTCTGGTAGAAATTCTCCCTCCGGTTCCACCTGGATCATAGACCAGTCAATTATATGGTTAGAATCATATACATATTTCTTCAATAATGAAACATGGAAAACATTATTGTTACACCTCAATATTGCTCACTTCGATAAGTGTCGTAAGTGTCACATGTTCCTTACAACTTTCGCAAGTGTCACAAGTTGTTCACAAGTGTCGCAAATGTTGTTCAAGAATACTGCCATAATGACGACACTAAGGAGGCACTTAAGACATCTCATACACTTTATTTGGAGGAGGTAAAATGATTAACTGAAGTCAAGGAACTCGTATCACCTGAGAGTAGCTCTTAAACAAAGGTTTTGAAGGTGAGCGCTCCCCTACATCAGCCTTAGGAGCGCTAACGCTCCCCTATAAAGTCTTAGGGAGTGTTATAATGCACCACTGCCCCTTTGAAGGAGCGTTATCCATCCTTGGAGCGCTGGCACCCCCCTCAAGCTTCCTAGGGAGCGTTATAGCGCCCTGATGCCCCTTTTGAGGGAGCGTTGTCTAATCTGAGGCAATAGTTGGCCCGTTGAGGAGAATAAGGGGAGGGTCTCTCAATTTTAGAAGGCAGTTTCATTTGAATTCTTGGTTCCATCAAGAGATCCCTGATCCAAGGAGGGAATTCCTCAACTTGTTCTAAAGATAACTCAAGAGGTTAAGCTTCTCTTAACCTATATAAGCAGGCTCTATGATGGTGAAAAAGGGGAAGAATTGCTAGCATGAAACCTATGATCTCATAGGAAACACATGGTCAGTCAAAGGATAGTGATCAGTGAAGCTACTATCATCCAGGTTGTGGATCTTTCGAACAGGGGTTAGAGAAAGGGGACTTGACGAAGCTGTCGCATTCGCATCTACGATTGTAAGTACTGTTGTCGTTATTCTCATTAATATGACACGCTTGGCCTGTTTCTTTCTGGTTTGTGTCTGATCTTACATGAAATTATCATTGATAGATAGATCTGTTTTCAAGCTAATATCAATAGAGTAGGAAGTGGTTGTACTTTGTTTGTCTACAGGACTCAGCGAGGGGCGGGAGATTAGAGCTCGATTTGGAGCGTGCAGGGACAAACGTCGATAAAGAGGTACTACTATTCTCCTTCCTTCTCATGTATTAGTTTGTATAGATTTGAAATGAAGTCAGTGTCCACGTTAAGAACTTTTTGTCTTAGAGTTAGGGTATTTCTCTTTGATGCGATCTACCTGTCCGAAGGGAGATTTTCCTATAACAGAAATTGGCGACTCCACTGGGGAGTCCTTAAATCGAAACTTCTTGTTTTGATTTCTCCTCATAGACCTTGTTTTACCCCTTGATTGTTTCAGACCTTGTTCACTTCTCTTTTGATTGGTTTCATGATCTAATTGACTCCCTACCCCATCACACTCAGCCTAATTGTCAAAACTGAACTGCAATTTTTGGATTTTTGACACTTTTAGGAGCTTTTTGAACCTGGCGCCCCTGTCCCTGTGTCGACAGAGCGCCAACGCTCCCTGAGTGCCTTACACAGATCTCTATAACACTCCTTTTCCTTGACAACAGAGCGCCAACCCTCCTTTGGCCAATAAACCTTCCAGAATTGTTTTTTCAGGGTTTTACCTCTGTGTTTCTCTTGCTGGGTCACCTTGTGAGTCAATCCTTCTTCCTTTCCAGCTTTGACATCCATCTTTTTTTGAAGAACAAACATCTTGCTGTCCAGATTTTGTAGCCTTCTTCACTATTGTTGTTGAGTTTTTCTGTCATTTGGAGTTTGAAACCCATGCATTGTCTTTCTCTCCCTTTTTGACTGAGCAAAAAATGCTGGTGAAGGTCATCAAAGGCCTACAGATCTTTTCATTTGATTTTAGTCAAGGTCATTATTCTTCGACATTTCTTTTGGTGTGAAGTTCTTGATTTTTCCTTGATTGTTTCTTTTCTTTCGCTTCTTGTTTTGATCGCAACGAGAGGGTGTATTGTTTGTATGATTCTTTCTTGCGTTGGTCTGATTTTCATTCATCTAAAAGGATAATTAGCAAGACGAGCACTGTTTTGAATTAATCATTATTCATGTGCAAACAATAAAGAAGCATCTTCATGATTGATGTGCATATTAGAAGGTATCTCAAAAGTTTTAGCATCACATCAGGATTTGATTTGAAGAAAATTTGTTTGAGGACATTCCTTATTAGTGCTTGTTAGTGAAAAGAACTCTCTCTCTCTCCCTTAGATATATGTTCATCGAAAAGAAATGACTGCTTATCATCTTTGATGCATTTTTGGGACTGAGTCAAAATTCCATTCGTTTCACTTCCATGCACCCCTTTTGAGTAAAGAACAACTATAAAATGAACGCTAATTAAAAATTATCTAGAACTTTTTCTTTTCTAGGATCCTCCACCAACAGTAGACTAGGTTTAGTACTTTGGATTAGGTTGTGAGAATAACTCTCCAAAGTTTCCAAAACAAACATTAGCATCCTGAGTTAGGGAGAGTCAAATCCAATTATTGTATAAGTTTTCCTGGGATCCCCCTCTGTCACAGGGGTTACGCACAAGGTCACATTCGGGTGAGCTACAAAGATTATCCCTCTGTGGTTTAACTGATTGTGGTGGTCAGATCGTATTATGGGGATCACTTAAAGGTAAATCCACAATTACTACGTGGAATCCTTTTAGTTGATTTCGGGCTCGATACCTTGCCCGTATGTTCGGATCAGACTGTCGATTGTTCCCGCCCAGGGGCTGACTGTGAATTGGTAACCTTAGTGGCCATAATCTTTAGGGTCTTACACAAGGTGACAGTGAAGGGAAGTCTCACTGTACCTAGAGCAGACATTGGTCAAACTCACTCAGGCTCCTTGGAGGGTAAATCCACAATTACTGCGTGGAATCTTGCACCAAGGCGTAAGTCCATTAAGCAGGTCGCCATTGTAACTATTCCACCCTATCCCCGCCCCTTCTGGACTTGATCACGCGACATTGGATTTCATCACCAACTAGTACGGTCATCGAGAGAAGGTCCTGTTTGCTTGGTTGTGATTCTTATATTCTATTAGCATATGCTGTTTCTTTTCGGTATTTGGCCATAGATCTCATTCGCCGACTCTTTTTCGCCAACATCGACCCTCAACGCCGTTCGCAGAGGCTACAGGGACTTCCTCGAGAAAACATGGAAGGAAACACCCCTTTACCCCCTCATTCTACGGAGGAATCTCCTCAACAGAGTGAGGTTCAAGACACTACAACTCCCCAGGAAGAAGTTCCCACTCCTTTAGAGAATTTTCGAATTGTTTCGGAGTCTCTGGAAGCTTTCCGCATTCTGGAGGGATATGAACGACGTGTCCTACAACTGAATTACGCTGGTGAATTTGTCGTCGTCAATCCTTCTGAAATCTCAACTGGGTCTCATCAAAACCCTTTAGTCGATGACCCTTTTAGGACCGTAGACATTGTTCGAAGTCCACTACGCATGGTGTGAGATCTTTATGGAACAGGGATGGGTGCTGATGCACCTATTTCCTACAACGTACCCCTAAACCATTTTATCGATACCACCATTTTTACGGCCACACCGCTCATTGGTACGAGCACATCGCCCATTGGCCCAAGGTCTACTCTTCCCCTCCAGATGACGCATTCTACCATAGTCCCTCACATTCCGACTATTCCCGCCGGTAACGCGGTGGTTAACCAAGCTATGATTGGCACACCTGTAACACCAAGACCTACATCATCACTCCCTTTTGGGTACATAGCACTGAATGCTTTCACTGTCACTACTACCCAAGCCACTACTACCTAAGTTATGCTGGGAGGTTCCATACCTATCCAACAACCCAGAGGGACCAGTCTTGGTGGTCCTAATCCGCTCAGCAGCACCGGTCAGTCATTTACGTCTGGTTCTCAAATTCTGGGAACTCTCCCTCAAGTTGGGGGGCATCCTCCCACCGGAGGAAAAATTCCATTTGGGGGGCACCCTCATGCTGGGGGGCAGCCTCAATCCGGAGTCTACCATCAACCATATGGACAAAATGTGTCTGCCACACCCAATCCATGGAACGTCCCTTTTCCAGGAAACCCACAGTTCTCGGCAGGACACAATTCTCAGAATCCGCAACAACCTCCTTATGGACAAATGCCAAACCCAACCTATAACCCTCAAAACCCATCCGGTTATCCTCCGCTCACACATGCTTCTCAAAGCACCTCAAATCCTGTGTACCCTAGTCAACACCAACCTCATACAAGAGGGCCCACTAGTTACAATTATCCACATAACCCAGTGATTGGCCCCACTGGTGTGCCCATGCCGCACTAGCATTACCCATAGGTTAACCGACAACTACCTTTTCTAGATACCCTGGACCTTCAATAATTGTCTCGGTTAACGAATGATCCTATTTATCATTCTCCGGTTTTTCCAGCTATTCCAGCTAAAATTCCTTCTGATATCCCAAAATTCGACGGAAAGTCCGGAGAAGACCCAAACAACCATGTGATGACTTTCCATTTCTGGTGTTCATCCAACTCCCTCATGGACGATTCTATACGTTTGCCTCTTTTCCAATGAACACTTACAGGTTCCACGACAAAATGGTATATTGAACTACCACGCGCATCTTTTCACGATTTCAACTCCCTCGCCATGTCTTTCCTCACACACTTCCAACTACCCATTTGATACGAGACGGGTATTGAACTATTAACCTCCCTTCGTCAGACAAATTCCGTACATATCTCCGATCATATTCATGAATGGAGACGACGACGAAGGCTAATTAAAGCGGTCATTCCTGACCAATTGTTAGCCGAATGGTTCACTAAATCATTGTTACCCCAGATTGCTCGTGATGTTGCCATGGGTGGTGTGGTCACCGAGGAGGAAGCTATTGCATGAGCTCAGTACTTAGAATTGGTCTATTCACAGTCTGGTACTTTGTATGAGTTGATACTGAATGCTACCTGTTCCACTAACGTTCCATCCAAACCGTCGTCTGCTTCCCATGTGGATCGAGTTATTGGCTCCGTCAAAACCGAATCTACTACCCAGTCGAATGGAACGAATCAGTGGCCCACTTCGACGGCTTCTCCCAGCTCGAATACACCCTCTTCTACCCCCCCTCAAACTCAGGTCTCTGAGGTGAATGCGGTCCAATCAACCCCTTCACAAAAACTTGAGGGCAAGAAGAAAGTGATAAATAAACCAAAGAAAAACAATAACAACGAACAACCAAAAAATCAACCGCAAACCCCTGCTGTCGGAAAATAACCACAACGAAAACCGAAATTCCCATGTCTCATTTGTGGTGACGATCACCACACCTGATACTATCCACATCGCGATGAAGTGGCCAAGATTTTCAAGGGAAATTCACAACCCGCTATGCTTACTTAGCCTTTTCCACAGCAACAATATTTGGTTTCTCAAACCCCCACCGCAGGGGGCAGTTCCAACCAATCCCATGATGAGACCTCGACAAGTGCCCACATTTACATGTTTAATGGGGTTAATATGACCACTCGCTCCGTGAAATATGACACGCCAGTTAAACCTGATAAGCCAAAGACTACTAATGGTCCCATACCGGACCCGTTACAATCTTCCGTTAGTCCTCCATCTGCTAACCCTCCACCCGGGCCACTTCAGATTGAGAAACCTTCGTTTGACTCCATCTTACACCCTCCTAAGAGCACCATCCGAAAATCTACCTTCAATCCTAATTCACGGGCTGCCCAAAACTACAACATTGTAGAAGATTTGGCCCAAGCACCGTGTGCTATGTCCACCTTGGAAGTTCTACAACACTATCCCAGCCAACGTAGAACGCTCTTAGCTTCCATTGACGCTTTCGATCTTGAGTCATCAAATAACCTCACGTTTAATTTGGATGATCATCAACTGTGACTCTCCCACCAGCTAGCTTTCCAAATCGATGTTGTTGTTCACAATCAACAAATCCACCGAACTATCTTGGATGAGGGAGCCTCTACTTTTGTCATGTCTCTAGCCTGTTGGAAAGGCTTAAAATCACCTAGCCTTAACAAATCCCCTACGATGTTATGCACTTTCAACGGACGAGGTTTTCATCCTCACGGATTATTACAATCCTTAGCCGTTCAGTTGGGTGAAAAAACTGTTACCGTTGATGTCGAGGTGGTCGATGCCCCCCTCGATTACAACCTACTACTCGGAAGAAGTTGGTTCTATGCTACGACTGTTGTCACCTCATCGGTGTTTCGATGTGTACAATTCCCCCATCAAGGAAAAATTGTCACCATTGATCAGCTTGATTTCTGTACACCTGACGCTCGCATCCCTACCACCAACAACATTCCCTTTTTGGGAGACCACCCAATTACATATGAAAGCGTTGGTGTTGGCTTATTGAAAGATTCTAGCCTTATGGGTACTTTCCCTACACCACTTCCACCTACCGCACATCATATTTCCGCCGTCAATATGATCTCGACTATGCCTTATCAATCCTTGGAATCATCTGATCCTTGGATTGTACTTAGTCCTCTGGAATTCGATATGCTCGGTGACACTATGCCACTTAGCCCAGCCGAGGCCGCATACGTAGCTATTCAATCTACCTCTCCCTCTTCGAACAATTCACATTTATTAGCACCTAATGCCTACTCGGTGCCCTCATGGTTGGATTCCCTGTCGTCCGCCGTTGATTACATTTCCCAAATTTTTCCTTCTGACGAATCTATTATGGAAATGCTTAGCATTGACGATCTACCTTGGGATGATAACCATCATCGATCCTCTTTTCTTCTTCCTTTGGAAGAAATTCACCAAGACATACGCTCTGTCTTCCCTCTCGATGTTACCGATGCTCTGCAATCTCCTATCCTCACACAAGATACTCTCTCTGAGGGGAATATGGGTAACATCTCTACTACGATTATTATTGATATTTCGATCAAAGAAGGTGTCATGGAAAACATTAACCTTGGTGCTAATTGCACACCCAAGGAAGTGGTCTCTTACGCTGCTTTGTTTAAATAATTCTGCGATATCTTCGCTTGGAGCTACGAGGAAATGCCATGGATCAACCCTTCAATCGTCGTGCATGAAATCAAGACTTACCCTGACATGAAACCTGTTCGACAAAAGCTTCTCCCGATTCATCCCAAGAAAATCGTAGCTATAAAGGAAGAAGTTGAAAAACTTCTAAAATCTAGCTTTATCTATCCCGTCCCTTTGACAGAATGGGTCTCCAACCTTGTTCCGGTTGCCAAAAAACAAGGGACCATCCGTGTTTTGGTTGGCTATCGATATCTCAACAAATCTTGTCCCAAGGACAGCTACCCTACGCCCTTCATTGACCAAATCATCGATAATTGTGCAGGGAGCATAATCTTCTCTTTCATGGATGGCTTTTCTGCGTATAACCAGATTGAAATCTTACCTGCTGATCAACATAAGACAACCTTTATCTGCCCATGGGGAACTTTCGCCTATCGAAAGTTACCATTTGGCCTCAAAAATGCTGGTGCTACTTTCTAGTAGGCCATGTCATACACTTTCCATGATATTAAGCATATCGCGGAGCCTTACCTCGACGATTTACCCGCCCACTCATCCAATCGATCCGATCACATTGATCACTTGCGGGTGATTTTTATTCAATGTCGGTTCTACCGTATTCGCTTGAACCCACACAAGTGCATTTTTGTTGTCGAATCCAGTCGACTCCTCGGTTTCATTGTCTCCAAAGATGGGATCAGGGTGGATCCCTTAAAGATTAAGTCCATTCTAGCCTTACCCCCACCTACCAATTTAACCCAACTCCAAAGTTTGCAAGGCAAAGAAAACTTCCTTCACCATTTCATCTGCAACTACGCCGAGAAAACTAAAGGATTCATGCGGTTACTGCAGAAAAACACCCCTTTCATCTGGGATGACACTACCCAATGGTCATTCGAGGCTCTTAAGCACGCCTTGACCCACGCTCCCTTATTACACCCTTTGGAGTATACAAAGGACTATATCCTTTACTTGGCCGCCTCCACTTCCACTATTGCATTGGTGTTAGTTCAGGAGGACCCCAACGACGAAGAACATGTGATTTATTACCTGAGCAAGAGTCTATCTGAACCCGAACTCTGATATTCACATGTCAAGAAACTAGCTCTGGCAGCCGTCATCGCTGTCCAGAGATTCTGCCATTACATCTTATTATGCACCACCACAGTGATCTCAGACTCCAACCCCATGTACCACGTCTTGACACGTCAAGTACTTGGGGGGAAATATTCTAAATGGATCATTGTTCTTCAGGAATTTGATCTTGAGTTTACGAAGGCCAAAGCCAAAAAATCCCTAGTGTTTGCAGAGCTTATTTGTGCTCTCCCTCATGTCGATGAAGACATTGAACCTAGAGATTCTCTCCCCGATGAATCTCTCTTCCTCATCAGCACCTCCGATCCTTGGTACGAAGACATTCTCCTCTACCTTCAAACCCAACGTTTTCAGCCCAATATTTCTCACAAAGAGCGTCGACACATTCGTCACCACTCTCGTCGTTATCTCATCATCGGTGATACCTTGTATCGCCATGGTATTGACACCATCCTTCGATGATGTCTGATTCACGAGGAGGCTGAACACATTTTGAATGATTGTCACCTTGGTGCCTGTGGCGGTCACCTTTCCGAGATGGCCACAGCCCAAAAAACCCTACATGCCAGCTACTTTTGGCCCTCGATTTTCAAAGATTACATCGAGGCCGTCAAAAAATGCCCACCCTGCCCAGTCTTTAACAAGAAGGCACGCACCCACCCTACTGCACTGCACCCCATTATCGCCATCGGCCCCTTTGCCAAGTGGGGTATCGATTTCATGCAGTGTAAGCCTACCTCAGCAGGGGGGCATGGTTATATAATCGTCGTCGTCGACTACTTCACCAAATGGGCTGAGGCTATGCCTACCTTCCTGAACAATGGTCGTATCGCAGCTTTGTTTCTTTTCAACCACATCATAACTCATTTTGGTGTACCACGTTCCATTGTCACTGACCACGGTGCACACTTCAAGAACCAGATGATGAGAAAACTGCATGTCAAATCGGGTTTTCGCCATGAAAACTCATCCCCTTACTATCCTCAGGCCAATGGACAAGTTGAGGCCATCAAAAAAGTCCTAAAAACCATGATCCAATGCATGGTAGGGGAAAACAAGACATCGTGGCATTTACATCTTTTCTCTACTCTCTGGGCTTATCACACTTCTGTGAAAACCTCAACTGGATTTACTCCTTTCCAGTTGGTGTATGGCATTGAAGTTGTTCTACCAATCGAGTGTGAGATTCCATCACTCAAACTTAAAGTAGAACTCCTGCCCCATACTTCTGCTGAAGAAGAACGATTCTTGTATCTATCCAAGCTGGATGAAACATGTCATGATGCTTCTCTTGTTAATGAGGCACATCAAAAACGAATTAAGAGTCAATACAACAAATCCGTCCACCCTCAGACTTTTTTAGAAGGAGACTTAGTCCGCGTTTATGACCAAGCTCACGATAAATTGGGGACAGTAAAGTTAGAACCTCTGTGGCACGGTCCTTACATCGTGAAGCGTGTTCTACACAGAGGTGCCTACGAATTAGTAGATCATGATGGAATTTCCTTGGGAGAGCCTTGAAACGGGCTTTACCTTAAAAAGTACTATGCTTAAATTACCTAGCATCTGTACTTTGTACATTATTGTATTTTAGTTTGGTGTTTCTATTTCTTTCACGTGCTCGAGTCTTTATCATTTCCACTCATGACTGTGCTTGTGTTTTCATGCGCATATGACGTCTTCCTTTCCTATCTTTTTCGGGTTTGCAGATGGCGCTAGTCGACATACCTGAAACATTGATTCGACAACATGGGTTATTTACCAATTTGAGGAGGTGGTGAGTTCAGGAGGTATCTTCTTAGGACCAGCAACCAACAACATGGCAGAATATAACGCTATCATCAGACTGTTGACCCAAGCCTCCTCCCTAGGTATCTCTCGTATCATTGTTTACTTAGACTCCCAACTCATGGTCTATCAACTCAACCGTATCTACGCTATCCATAGTCCTATCCTGCTACGTCTCCACCTACAAGTTCGTCGTCTTGAACGAATGTTCAATTACATTGAATATAGACACATTCCAAGAGAACTCAATAGTGTTTCAGATTTGTTAGCTAATTACATCATGGATCGGTATCTCGCCCACATATAAGATTTAAGGAAAGCAAAATTGTACATCACATGTAAATTAAAAACACATCACAGACATCATCATGTACAAATCATTTGGCACTGTAAAAACTCAGAACTGTATATATATATATGGCATGACTGAAATGTTTTGATTACATAAAAAAAGTATGTAGAAGAGAAAAATGTTGGGTCTTTAAACCCCTACAACATCGCCTGACAAGGCATACAAAAAATACGATCACCAGAGAGACTCTAATCTCCCCGCACTACATTGTGTTGCGAATAACACATCACCGTGCGCACTACGCGCCTTAGTAGAGAATTGATATTCTCTAGTACTCCCACAATGTGCCTCTGCATATGTAAAGGAAGTTCTCCCCTCCGTAGAGGAGGAATGCCCATCGTGAGGCCTTGGAGGTTTCTTTCAACTTCCCGGATACCTATCACGGGTACTCCTGGATCTGCTACAACTGGAACACCCCCAAGACGTCCTGGTATCGGTATATCGGTCGGGCGCACTGCTCCCTTGTCTGCATGTTGAAAACAATACATCTGTTAAAAACTCTTCTACATACCCAAAAAATATATATATATATATTAAAAACTTAAAAAACAAAACTAGACAAGGTGTTGCTCAGTCTCTTACCTGAAGCATCCCAATCTTCCCCTGCGGGTAAAATCAAATCCATGCTCCCGCAGAAATCCACCTCAGCATATGGGAAGTCCTCTATCCAGAGATACTGTCATCTCAGCCAAGCAAAGAAATCGCCAGTGAAACGGAACTCTGATTCCGCTACTAGCCTCGGAGACAGACTAGTCCATCTCTCCATTCTTGGTTTTTCCACTGGTCACACCGCTAGTGCTATCTGAGGCTGCATCTGGGGGATGCTCTCTAGAAAAAATGAAACCAGAAAAGAGCCATAACCAAACTGTTTATGTCCCATCCCGCATCGTGAAACCTGTTCCTTCACATTTCGAAGGAACCCTGCACTCCAGTTGAACAGTGTTGGTTCCAAACACTGAACACCATAAGCCACCTGTGATCTTGATGCCAGATGCATGCTATTACTACCCGTCACGCTCATGATGGAGAACAGTATGGACCGGAGGGGTAGATCTCGGATATCCTTGATAGGGATTCTACCCCCTACCAGTCTTTCTCCTGGAACATAGTGACGTGCTAGATACATGCCCACTTGTTCAGGTAGCGCCCTCTGCCAAGAAAAATATATGGGAATCCCTCTCTTCGAGAGGCCAGTTAAGAAATACACGTCTTCCAACTCGATCGTTAGAAGTTGTGTGCCAATCTGGAATCCTTGCTCCGCAACATCCCATAGGCCGATCATATGCTCAAGCAACAAAATCTCCTTCTTCATTTTTTGCAACTTGAAGAATTTGAGTAAGCCACAAGCTCGCAATGCGGCCCGTGTGCGGGGACTCCGCAAGGCATCCAAGTCATCAATCTCATGTTCTCATTCTTTCCACTCGATCATGGTCGCTGAAATCACCTACAAAACAAAAAGTTTTTTTTTTCATTATTTCAACGTTTTGGCATTTCGGCAATTTTCAAAAGCAATCTAAAAACATGAAATATAATTCCCACATCATCTAAAGAGAGCACACCCTCTTTTAAAATCACCACGCCCCCTCTTAGCCATTTAATATCCATCATATAACAATGAAACATTTTTAAATGCAAACGATTTCTTTATGGCTGCGTGGGCATATGTGGGGATTTTTTCATGGGTTCTTTGCAAAAATCGACCCATCCAATTATCTATTGAGGCGTTGGCATCTTGGCCATCCCCTTCTAGAACTTTTTTTCAAAAAGAATCCCCTTTTTCCATCATTTTTAAAAGAGGTCGATTTTGATCTTTTTGGGGAAACTTAGGGCCTCATATTTTAAATTCAATGATGCTATGAAAATGAATATTAAACCATGTAATTGAAATAAGGAGAGATGAAGATCTACTTGGTTCGAATGACAAGAGAAACGGTCAATCGTAGCTCCGGCAGTGAGCAAAACAAGATCCACCTCAAAATGAGAATCTCCACTACTCCAAAATCCTTGCGCAAAATGAAATGGTAAATGGAATTTTCATTGTATTGTTATTTATAAGTGTTGTTGGGAAATAATACCCTACGGACTAACAAGGTAGGTCTGAAATTGTACGTAGATCATGACCTTAAAGAAATCAATTTCAACCTATCACCCCAATACTCAAACCCCTTTTTCACACACAAGCATGGGAATACCTACTAACCTTTTTCTATCGACGTTTGATGTAGGTCCTCCGTTGTGATTTATCCTCTTGATTTCGTTGCTCCTTCCAAAGACAATCCTGCAATCAAGACAAAACGCTACGCATGCATGCTATTTTTCTACCTAAGGGTTAGAGATTAAGCATAAATCAAATAAAATATATATCACTCGTGCATTGGGACAGGAAAAGTATTATTTTATTAATCTCAAGATGAATCAACTTACAATAATGATAGAGACCGGCCACCGTTCCTTGATCCTGATCCTGGGCTCCTCCTTTTCTTTGTCCTCCAACTGCTTTGCTTTAATTCTCCTTAAGATTGAGGAAAGGATAAAGGGTTGGGATAAATGGATTCGGCAATTGGGTAGAGTTTCTTTGCTATATTTTTCCTCCTTTCAAATAGTACCCCTACCCCTCCTTTTATAATCTAGAAGGAGCTAGGGTTTTGGACAAACTCTCGGCCATGCATGGCTGGGAGTTCCAGTTAACTGACCCAAAGATTTTCGTCCCGTCGGCAACTTTCCTGTTTTTTTGCTTTGTTAGGTAAACGCGGGTTCTAGTAGGCCAGCCAGCGTTCCAACGTGTGTAGTAGTAGGTCTGCCAGCGTTCCAACGCGTGAAGTAGTGGGTTAGGGCCCGTGTCACTTTCCCAAGAGGATTTTTGAAGAGGTTCTCAGCAGATTTTTTGGCAATGAAGGGAAATGAGTTGGCCTGATGCCAGGTAAACATGTATGGTGCAATTTAGGGTTATAACAGATGCCCCCTAATGTGTGAGGTCAGAAGAGCATCTGATGGCCGAAATACATTACCAATTCATTACCAATCTGTACTGATATGCTGAATGAGTGAGCCCAAGAATCAGGAATCAGGAGATGCCATCTGCAAAAAGTATCAAATGTCTCACCGAGGCGGGCATACCCATGCTTGGGATAAAATAGAACCATGGCTACCAATCAAATACACTGTAGATCCATGTCAAAGAACTATAAAGAGTAGCCGCGAACAATACACAACGGAGCTACATCTCGAAATCAGAAAGATATACATAGAAAGTATCCATCTCCCAGAAGCTGATTCGGCCTAATGGCTGTACTTCAGAGCTCGAGAAACAACTTCAAAGTCTTCTAAAACTCGGGTAGGAGTGTAATATGAGTGTACGACTGCACTACCCCGAGGTCTTTGACGACTCGTCGGTTATGGACTTGATAATCTTGATGATCGGATTGAAGGCTTCAGTGATTTCGAACAAGGACTTGATTGGACGTTCAGGATGGTCAGGTATGCGGACAAGAGACACATTGCAGAGGGGCCGACTCAGACTTAGTGACAAACTTCCCTTGGATAATAGCACGACAAGTGATAAGACTCAGGCAACATATCTGTTAATCATAAGTCTACAAAGTAGGAGGCAACGCAAACTCTCCATATGTTTGGAAGAGTAACCAAACTGTGGAGCACACAACTATGTATAGCGAGCAAAGCTTCCTAAGGTCGTACTACATCCCATAGTCTGATGAATCAAACGGACAGATGTGATTTATCTAAGGGCGACTCATGATGCGGCCAATAAATAAAATACTTTTCCCATCCTCTTTTTGGGGTATATTTAATTTTTTTGTTCTTTTTGATGATTTGGAAAAATAATAAAATAATATTACATTACAATGGAGGAACGAGTACAACAAACATACAAGTTCAAGGCACAAGGACAAGACTGATGTTCTAAGGAAATGATACTCGGGAAAAATCCTCCAGTGGCCAAAGGTGTTAAGACGCAAAGGCAAACTGTTACTAGGCTGAAGGGTAAAGGATGCAAATGCGGTTGATAGAACACACAATGGTAACGTCCTTCGATGTAAGTTTAACGAGCCCAAAGAAGGGAAGCTCGGTGGTTTTTTATATTTAGAGAGTCTGAAAAAGCATAAAAGGAAACTCCATTGGGGTACCTTTTTCGACAATAGTCTAGTCGGTTCGAAAAAGGGGTAAACTAGCACCGATTAGACGTCAATTCAAAACCATTTTAACGAGTGTGACAAGGACAATATCACTCGGCTATTTTTTCAATTTTAAGGAGTCTCAAAAAAGCTTAACTATGGACTCTGTCAGGAATATTCTTCTGGACCAATTTAACGAGTGTGAAAGAATAAGGTCACTCGACGATCTTTTCAATTTTAGGGAGTCTGAAAAGAGCTTAACTATGGACTCTGGGGGGGTTTCTTTTTCGTAAATTTAGTCCCTCAGGCCCGAAAAAGGGATAAAATTATACCTGAAGATACTCTTCTAAAGAATGGACATTCAATAGAGTATTCCTTTGTTCGTACAGTTGACCATCCAGACCAAAAAAGGGGTAAACTACCACCGGACAGACGTGACTTCAGATTTCAGTTTAACGAGTGTGAAGGGTCACAAGATCGCTCAGCAATCTTTTCATGTTTAAAGGGTCTGAAAAGGGCTTAAAAGGAGACCCGTTATGTTTTGGGAGTCCGGAGGGTAAGACAAAGAGTGAAAAAGACCCATGCAA
>SNQJ01S0220483.1:0-14893 GCA_010110895.2 Picea sitchensis | reverse complement strand
TCAAGACCGTGACATCATACCTAAAGAAATATCCCACAGGGATGAAGTATGAAGGTTATAAGATTCTTAATGATGATCTGTTGACTTACAATGGAATATCATATATTCCAAATTGTGACGACTTGAAGAGGTTCATAATGGATGAACTACACAAAATACCATATACCGGTCATCCTGGCTATCAGAAAATGATCATGTCCTCTAGGAAACTATTATATTGGTCTGGAATGAAAAAGGACATATCTGATTACTTAGCTAAGTGTCTAGAATGTCAGAAAGTCAAGGCAGATCACTGACACACATCAGGGATATTGCATCCCCTACCAATTCCCAAATGGAAATGGGAAACCATCTCCATGGATTTCATCACAGGAATACCAAGATCAACCAAACAGAACGATGCCATCATGGTAGTTGTGGACAATTTGAGAAAGTCTGCTCACTTCATACCTGTCAAGTCAACTTGCAAGACAATATATATTACCAGCATCTTCATGAAAGAGATATTTAGACTCCATGGCATGCCTAGGGAGATTATATCCAACAGAGATACAAAGTTTACTTAAAACTTTTGGAAATCTTTGTTTGTTGGTTTTGAAACAAAATTACTCTTTAGTACATCATGTCACCCTCAAACTGATGGGAAAACAAAGAGGGTAAACCAAGTATTAGAATACATGTTGAGGATGCATGTAATGCATCAACCCAAGAAATGGGAGGACTACCTACCACTGGTAAAATTTTCTTACAACAATGGTTATCAAGAGTCATTAAAAATGACTCCTTTTGAGTCCCTCTATGGAAGGAAATGCAACATTCCAATTAGCTGGAACAACCCAGTAGACAAAGTTAAAATCGGGTCGGATATGTTAAATTAAATGGAACTTCAAGTGATTCAGATCAGGAAAAATCTGAAGATAGCCCAGGATAGACAAAAGAGATATGAAAACCTAAAAAGGACTCCTAGAGAATTAAAAGCAGGGGATCATGTGTATCTTCGGTTTAGACCCAGGAGAAGCTCCTTGAGGATGGGATCTTGTGCCAAGCTGGCGCCTCAATATTGTGGACCTTTGAATTTTTGGATAGAGTGGGACCAGTAACCTATCGACTAGCACTTCCTCCCATAGTGAAGGAACATAATGTTTTCCATGTTTCTTTATTAAATAAGTATGTACATGATTCTAATCATATTATTAACTGGTCTCTGATTTAGGTGGAACCCGAGGGACAATTTCTGTCAGAACCTCAATTCATAATAGACAGGAAGGAAACCCCACTCAGGAACAAAACCATTGCACAGGTAAAGGTGTAGTGGAAACACTTTGGCCCAAATGAGGCTACATGGGAAATGGAGGATGCCATGAGACAGGGATATCCATTTTTGTTTACTTTTGTACATATAAAGCACATCAGAAGATAGAACATCAAGAACAATGTTCCTTTAAGGGGGAGGGGATTTTAATACCCATGTTTCCCCCAGTTTGTAAATATAAATATAACTGGCCAAGAGACTACGGTAGACTAAATATGTGTGAATGTTTGATTTGATGAACCCTTCTATAAAAGAGTAAATGTATGAATTTATGTTATTAATAGAATTTGAATATGTGATTCACAACTACTGAAAGGGGGAAAGTTTGCCAAGATATACCATGGATTCTATGAGATATATAGTGAAGGGAAACCAAGTATGGTTGAGATGACCCTCACCAGACCAGTACCTACTAGGTGTAATTTCTCAACAGTCCTTTGACCAAGAAATGAATTACTAGTCAGGCTGGTAGTTGGAAGTCCATCCTCAAGAGTTGATGAGGATATGGGGCAGGGTACCCATCTATAAGGATTCCAGGCCTGACCATGAATTAGGATTCATACCCACGCAACCTTGCTGAGGAAGGAAAGAAATGAGGTAATTTAGGGACAAAGACATATATGCGTGATAGAAGAGTAGAGAAAAACACTCTCCCAAGAAGAGAAGTGAACATACTTCGACTCTGGATTTGAGATAAAACTTGAGTAGTAATCTTGATATGGCTATAAGAAGTCATGGGCAGGTTTTGGCTACAAGATGATAAATGAGGTTGATGAGTGGCTGAGGAAGTACTCATGCAGACTTCCTTGCTTGTAGTAGAGAAAACGTGTTGCCAAGTTCTTGTGGGAGAAGGAGAGTAACCTTCATCCCTGACTGTTGTGGAGCAAAGAGAAAGAATCTCTCCCATAACATCATGGTCTAGCTCGGGGGTGGCCAATGGTAAATCCAGTAGGAGTGGTTGTGCCTATGGTTGGGAGGAAACATGCACCCCTTTCAACAGTTTCTTCACATTTTCCATTTCTGATAAGTATTTTCATACTCTGTGTATTATATTGAATGTGAGGATGAAATGTTTTTGTTTATGATTCAGTCTTTCAGTATTTGAAAAGTTATTAGAAAAGGTCTGTGATTTCTGTAAACTATTGTATCTATATGATCTTTCAATTTATCTCAGTTTTGATGTTATATAGTCATGAGATGTGAATCCACAGGAGAGAGGGGGTAGGATTGATTGTAACACCTAAGCCTTGCCAACCCTATGATATTTACCATAGCGGGAATGTTAAGTTCAAATTCTGTGGGAGAAGGGTTTTTTTCCCTTATACTATTTACCCATTTGACCAAGGGCTCATGCCCATGTCCTTAATCCAATTGATGTTACAGGAATAACACTTCGTCCCTAGAATTTCCAAAGTATCCATGTGACCGAGGTCTGGGAACCCTGCTCTAGTCCAAAAGGGGCTAGTTCTTTCGGCTTCAGGACTTGTGACTCCAAAATCCTCGAAAGTATCTAAAGGTCTAAGTCGCGAATTGACGAGGGCCATCGATCTGGGGGGTCCAAGGTATATCTCTCTCATTCATTAGATCAGATGTAGGAAGGGAATCGTTAAGCGCTTCGATGAAGTTCTGCTTTAGGAGAATAGGAATGGTCTAGTGTCGAAAATCCCAAATGTCAGAGTCATGAAGTTAATATGGACCGTTGAACTGGAGGGATACGTGTCCACTAATACACGGTTATCTGGGAGTTTGGGTATTTGGCGATTTAGATACGTGTGATTTTTCCCCAGAGGTCTGCAAACCGGAGTAAACCCTAGTTGTAGATGCTAGGTACACGTGGAAATAGATCTGGCATGGTCCAGAAGGAAAGATGGGAGATACACACTGAACTACTGAATGTTGACTGCCTAAGTAACCAGGACCGTTGGATGAATAGGTACGTGGAAAGTGATCCCATGTTTCAGAGACTTCGTACTCTAGAGGAATTTGGTTGAGGGTATTCAAGGTGCGAAAACCATTGAAGTTGCAAATGCCGAAGTAAATCTCTATCGTTGGTCGAAGAGGACATGTGGCACAAAATCTGAGAGCCTGGAGACTTAGCTCCTTGAGGTATTTTCATCGAGAGGATTCAGCAAGCACTGAAACATGAAGATGTGAAGTAATGAGAATCGTAGATCTATGGATCTACATGGAATCTTGCAGAACGCTAGATTGAAGGTTTGAGCAGTTATCAGTCTATGATGACATGGCTTGATGACATCATTTGAGGTGACATGGACCCACATTACACGTGCCACGTTTCACCCCTTATGGAGGACATGTGTCACCCCTCGATCCTCACCATGTGTCAGCTACTGGTTCATGCCTGCCTGGCAAACATGGTTGGTGATATAATCAGGACCCCAGGAGTTTAGAAAACTTCGGAGTTTGGAAGACTTAGTGAATGGTATAGTATAGGAATGTCCAAAAAATACATCAAA
This sequence comes from Picea sitchensis, assembly GCA_010110895.2. Classification (NCBI taxonomy): domain Eukaryota; kingdom Viridiplantae; phylum Streptophyta; class Pinopsida; order Pinales; family Pinaceae; genus Picea; species Picea sitchensis. The sequence goes on along the minus strand of SNQJ01S0220483.1, from coordinate 11,104 downwards.
CGTCGACCACCGAAGGGCCATGACCATGTGGCGAGATATCGATAGTTTGGGAGCTTGGGCATAGTGTGTTGAAAAGGAATGCACAACGAAGATCATCGATCGTCGAATGGCTAAGGCCACGTGGTGATATATCGAGAGTTCATGAGTTTGGCATAGTGTGGTGAAAAGGAACACTCGACGAAGATTGTCGATTGTAACACACCCACGATAGGGCAAGAAATAAATAAAATTTTCGTTCTCCTTACAAGGACGAATCCTTTCTTTTAATGGTCTCTGATTGAGAGTTCAGGGCCTAGCCCCTTTTCCTTCGATGACTTTAGCATAGGACCATATGTGATGACTGAATACCAAGACTATAGGTGGCTAGTTTGGCACTTCGGAACTTCGACATTCGAGGGTTGTTACTCACACAATCCATTTTCCCCGGTACACTAAACCTCGAAGTGAAGGATCTAGCGCCCTGTGTTCCCTATCACCAACATCTAGGATGAACTTCGGCACTCCGGCCTTTGGTATTTTTGGCGTTACTAAACCTCTATTCTCCCGAAGTGGTCAACGTTGGGCTGATTACCTCGTAGGTTTGACAACCCACACCTTTTCGCTCGAATCAGGACTTCGTGTTTCGAGAATTTTCGAGACATATTTCTCCATTCCTCCTGATACCTGAATTCTATAAATCCACTTGCGTCATATCAATGGTCTACAATCCTCCCGCAATCCAACATTTGTGTTCATTTTCTCGAGTTTAGACTTCACAAGTTTCTATGACTCTTGCCTTTGAAATCCCCGACATGCGAATCAACGAAATGTTGATCTTTCACCACGTGTCCTTCCCAGCACCAACAACTAGGATCAATTTCATGAGTTTGGATTTCTCAAGTTTCCACGACTCTTGCCTTCAAAATCCCTAATGTGTGAATCAGCGAAATGATGATCTTTCGCCATGTGTCCTTCCCAACACCAATAACTAGGATCAATTTCGCGAGTTTGGATTTCATGAGTTCCCACGACACTTCTGTAAACTTTCAAAGGGCTTATACCCCGTGCACCTTTCCTAGTTCCAATGGATATTGGTCCTCACACTCTGATCTGACGGCCCAGATCTTATCTCCTCCTGTGCTTTTCCTTTCTCAAATCTCTAAGTGCCAAAGGCTATGACCTTTCATCCTTCGATGAACCCTAGACTTTGGGTCTCATCTGTGTTTCTTAAAATATTATCTCTCCTAATCTTTTGGACTTAGAATAAGTCCACTCCGGCTCACTCCTTGTACTAACCCACTCATGTTAGATCAATGGTCAAGGAGGGTCTTGATAGATCCTTGGATCTATGGTCAGATTTCATCACTACTTGCGAAGACTGAAGGATTCGAGGCGTTAACACTTGCGCTCCCTCTTCAAATCTAATGGTCATGATAGGCCTTCGATCCTTCCAAAAGGATCTCGTTCATTCGACTTCCAAACGAAAGGATATTCCCTTTCAATATTTGAAACTCACTATTCTTCTTAAACTTAGGCAACAAAATTCAACCCCTCGAAGCTTCAAGCTCCCAAGGTTTCGAAACCTTCGAATATAACTCCTTCTTGCACAGGATTCCTAGACCCAGGTCACGTGAACCTTCAAATGATTCTTGAGTAATTATTCCTACTCTCAGTCGAGCTTCTGGATAAGGGCTCGGGTACAGTTCAAAGTCCCTTAGACTACTGGTCTGAATGAAGTTCCTTCCTAATTCGCCGAGCTATGAATTCCGAAACAGGGTAAGATAAACTTGTGAGTTTACTGTAACAGTAGCCATTTCAAGGAACTCACTCTGACTCTAGGATGTGAGATAATTCTGTGGGATAGGTGCTTTTGAGAAATTAAACCAGAACATAATGAGAATCAAGCAGATGGGATGATTCTCAAGGGAACATAATTATATTCTGGACTTATTCATTCTATACATAAACCGATTATGGACATATAAGTATAAACATGCATCCATTATTTCCAATCCAAAACACAAGGCAATCACTTCTATATAGAAACCATTTATGAGTGTATAAACATGAGCATGCATCCATGATTTTCAATTCAAAATACAAGGCATAAAACACTTAGCAAAACCACAAGGTGTGATGTGACTACTGAGAGGGGTCCTCGTTTCCACCCAACCATAGGCTCAGTCACTCCCAATGGATTTATCACTAGCCACCCTTGAGCTTAGGCCACGATTATTTGAGATTCAATCTCTTACTTCCATCTCAAAGGAAGTTACGGATGAAGGTTACTCTCCTTCTCCCTTTACAGGAATAAACGAGGAACAAGGTTACTCTCCTTCTCCTGACTCAGTCTCTATTCTTCATGATCATAACTCACTTTTCTCTTTCAATCCTTCCTTGGACCCGAGAGCTCTGCTCCCGTCTCTGCATTCTTCACAGGTCCCCCCCCCTATCCACCATGCTTCCTTACTTGCCTTCCTTGTAAATATTGCATGTGGATCGAATCCCCCAGTCCGTGGTCAGGTCCAGAAGCCTTACCAATGGGCAGTCTACCCCATCCCTCATTAACTCTTGAGGAGGCCTTCCCACCTACCAGCCTGACGAAAATACATTCTTGGTTAGAGGGTTGTTCTGATCTAAGAAAATTAATTCCAGCATGGTACTAGTTCAGTGGAGGTTAACACAACCTTTTCGGGTTCCCTCCACCACCTTTTCATTAGAAATCGTGGTCTCTCTCTTATCACATCCCCTCTTTCAGCAGTCATGCAATACATAACATTTTCTATTAAAATAATCATAATTTACATTCATCGACCTTCTACACAAGGCCCATCAAATCAAACATTCACACTTTTAATTTTGTCATAGTTCCTCAACCCATATAGTTATATTTACAGACAGGGGGAAACAGGGTGTTACAATTCCCTCCCCCTTAAAGGAATCATCATCCTCGTTGTTCTATCTATCAACATGATATGTATGTACTGAAGTAAACAAAATCAGATATGCCTATCTCATGGCATCTTCCATTTCCTATGTAGCCTCATATGGGCCAAAGTGTTTCCATTGCACCTTGACCTGTGCAATGGTTCAGTTCCTAAGTGATGTTTCCTTCTTGTCTAATATGCATTGGGGTTCTGGTAGGAATTCTCCCTCTGGTTCCACCTTGATCACAGACTAGTCAATTATATGATTAGTATCATGTACATATTTCTTTATTAATGAAACATGGAAACCATTGTGTGCCTTTATAGTAGGATGAAGTGCTAGACTATAGGCTACTGGTCCCACTCTATCTAAGATTTCAAAGTGTCCACAATACTGAGGTGTTAATTTGGCACAGGATCCCATTCTCAGGGAACTCTTCCTAGGTCTAACTATGAGATAGACATGGTCTCCGGTCATGAACTCTCTGGGAGTTCTCTTTTTTTCAACATAACTTTTTTGTCTATCCTGAGAAATATTCATATTTTGTCTTATCTGAACCACTTGTTGTTCCATTTCTTTTATCATGTCAGGTCCGATTGTAATTCTAACCACTGGATTGCTCCAGCTGATTGGAATCTTGCACTGTCTACCATAGAAGACTTCAAAAGGGCTCATATTCAAGGATTCTTGATAATCGTTGTTGTAGGCAAACTCTACCAATGGTAGGTAGTCTTCCCACTTCTTAGGTTGATGCATTACATGCATCCTTAGCACATACTCTACTATTTGGTTTACTCTTTCTGTTTGTCCATCAGTTTGAGGGTGATAAGTTGTATTGAATAAAAATTTTGTCTCCAGACCGGCCATTAGGGATCTCCAAAAAATTGAAGTGAACTTGGTATCTCGGTCAGATACAATTTCCTTGGGCATGCCATGTAGTCTAAATATCTCCTTCATGAAGACGTTGGCAATATCTATGGCCGTACAAGTTGACTTGACATGGATGAAATGAGAAGACTTGCTCAGCTTGTCCACCACGACCATGATGGCATAATTTTTCTTGGTCGACCTTGGTAGTCCAGTGATGAAATCCATGGATATGGTTTTCCATTTCCATTCTGGGATTGGTAGGGGCTGTAACAATCCTGCTGGATGTCGGTGTTCCGCCTTAACTTGTTGGCACTCTAGGCACTTAGCTAGATAGTTAGCTATGTATTTCTTCAACCCAGACCAATAGAATTGTTTCCTAGTGGTCGTGATCATCTTCTGATATACTGGGTGACCAGTATATGGTCTCTTATGCAATTCATCCATTATGACCCTCTTCAAGTCATCACAGTTTAGAATATACAATATGTTTCTTTAAGTCAACAACCCTTCCTCAATCATTTGGTAGCCTTCATACTTCATCCCTGTAGGTTCTTGTCTTAGGTATGAGGTCATGGTCTTAAAGAATACATCTGTCTCTTGTGCATTTCTGATTATTTCCCTGACATCCATTTCATAGGTGCTTACTGTTTCCAGATGAATCATTTTTATACTTCTGCTAAGGGCATCGATCACCCTATTTTCCTTTCCTTTTATGTGTTTGATTTTGAAATCGAATTCACTTAGGAGAACCATCCACCTATCTTGTCTGGCGTTGATTTTGAATTGGTCAAACAGGTGCCTCAACCCACAATGTTCTGTCATAAGCACAAATCTCCTTCCCAGGAGGTAGTGCCTCCACATTTTTAAAGAATGTACTGTGGTAGCCAACTCTAGGTCACGGGTCACATAATTGATCTCATGTTCATTTAATTTTTGGGATGCGTAGGAAATTACACATCCCTCTTGTATAAGGACTCCTCTGAGTCCTTCCTTCCAGGCATATGTACATACGAGGAAATCATTATCTGGGTCTGCAATCTTTAGCACAGGTGCATGGGTCAGGAGTTATTTTAGTTCCTGAAATCTTTCTTCACATTTTGATGTCCAAATGAATTTCATCCCCTTTTTCTGAAGGGCAGTGATTGGACAACCAATCTTGGAAAATCCTTTTATGAACCTTCTATAGTATCTAGCTAATCCCATGAAGGATTTCATATCTGATACATCCTTTGGGGTAGGCCATTCCATAATAGATCTGATATTATCAAGGTCCACTGCCACCCCTTCCTTAGAAATGACATGGACTAAGTAATGGACTTGATTTTGAAAGAAGTCGCACTTGCTAAACTTAGTGTAGAGTTGATGCTCTCTTAGTACTTGAAGTACGAGTCTAAGATGTTCCTCATGATCCTCCTCGTTCTTGGATTATATTAGGATATCATCAATGAAAACCAATACAAATTTGTCCAGAAATTTGTTGAGTACATTATTCATCAAGCACATAAAAGTGCAGGGGCATTGGTTAACCCAAATGGCACCACCACAAATTCATAGTGACCATACCTCATTCTGAAGGTTGTTTTGTGGATGTCTTCATCCTTAATCCAGACTTGGTGATATACAGACCTCAATTCAATCTTCGAGAAGATGGTATCGCTTCCTAGTTGGTCGAACACGTCATTGATTCTGGGTAAGGGGTATTTGTTCTTTATGGTTGTCTTATTGAGTTGTATGTAATCTATGCACAACCAGAGTGTGCCATCTTTCTTTTTCACAAACAGGACAGGTGCTCCCCACGGAGATACACTGGGTCGGATGTAGCCTTTGTCCATCATCTCCTTTAGTTGTAGCTTGAGCTCAACCAACTCTAGCATGCTCATCCTATATGGCACTCTAGATGTTGGTACCGCTCTTGACGTGAGCTCTATTGAGAAATCAATATCCCTTCTTGGAGGTAGACCTGGTACTTCTCTAGGGAACATGTCCTTGTATTCTCTTAATATGGGGTGGTCCTCTAAGTTTGGTTTGTCGTTCTCGAAGGATTCCAACACATGTATTTCATATAAGGAACACCCTTTTCTACAATACTTTTTCATTTGAAGGGTCAATATTTCTCTCACTGAGACAGGCTTATGAATCCCTTGGAGGGTCATCTTTACCCCTTCTTCATTTACACATTCTAAATTTTTATGATAACAGTCCATTTTAGTTTTATAAGAAACCAACTAGTCCATACCAATCAACAAGTCATAAGATCCCATGGGAAGTATGTTAAGGGTCACTCTGGTGGGCAATCCACCCATGATGAATTGGCAGGCTGGTATGGCCTCTGCCACCTTTATTTTGGTCCCAGTGGATAGTTGTACCAACCATGGTTTAACATGTCTAATTCGTTGCAGTTTACACTTATTGGCAGTCTGAGGGGCTACATAACTCAAATTAGAAACTGGGTCAATTAAAATAGAAATTGGATGGTTGGTGATCGTACCTTCCAACTCCACTACTGAAGCTTGGTGGTTGGCTTGATTATTGTCCAGGGCTTCACAGATTTGTGGCATGCTTTTAGTCACATCATTGGTGGTGGTAGCTTCTTGGATATTGTACACCCCCTTACTATTTTGTTGTCTATGTGGGCAGTCCCTCAATCTATGATTTTCTCCACAACCCCAACATTTTAAGGGTTCCTTCTTTAGGTTATTGTTCTTTGTTGGGACTGTCTGAAAAGGTCTATTTCCACTTTGACAGGGGAAATTTTTCTGATATACACTTCTAGAAGGAAGGCTCCCCCTATATTCTTTTCCATAGTTCTTAAATCTTGAAGAGTTAAACCTTTTCTTCTGGAATCCCAAACTACTCTTCCTCTTCTAGTCCTCGTGGGGTCTTGTCTTGCTCCCAAACCGTTCATAAAAATACTTCGTCTTTCGGATAGCTTATTCTAAGGTCCTTGGTTCATCGAACTCAATCCTATCTCGGTAGGTCTGAGGTAACCCACTAATGAACCGCTGCATTTTTTCTTTTTCATATTTTATGTAGGGTACATACCTCAGTAGTTCAAAGAATTTATTGAGGAATTTAGTTTTCCCATCCATGTAGTTTTCTGACAGATACTACTTCCTGAAGTATTTCTCAAAATGTTTCCATGATAATTCCTTCTCATGGAATCCTTTCACATTCCTAAGGTCTTCCCACCATATGGAAGCCTTTCCATTTAGGTTGAAGATGGCTATTCGAGCCTTCAAGTTTTTAGAGTAGTCGTGGAATCTGAAATACTTCTTTAAACCAAGCAGCCAATACTCTGCCTCTTCTCCCTTCTTAATATCTCCGCCGAAAGAGGGTGGTTTGGCTTTCTTGAACTCTTCGGGACCACAGGTTTTGGAACGCTTATGTTTCTTTCCTTTCCTCTGAGAATGCGAGATGGCCCTGCTACTAGAAGACCCTTCGGGGTTGTCAACTTCCTTTCTAGAGGACTCTCCTGATGAGTGTCCCTTGCCTCCAGGTTGGACCTTCTTTTTGGTACTTCTCCTAGTGGGGTCACTTATGGAGTCATGTTTTTGGATCTCAGGTGGACTCTGACCTCTCTTCTTGTGTCGTTGGTCTGCATGACTGGTTGCGGGTTCGTGTTGCAGTTGACTCTGTATGTTAGATAAGCTCTGTAGCAAGACTACATTAATTTATGTTTGTTTCTCTTTCTCCTTTATCAATCTCTCATTGTCAGCCTTGAAACTTTGTAACTCAGCCCTGAGGCTCCTTACAGATTCAACTATATCTAGAGAGGTTTCCACCGCCCTCCTTTCATTATATTCCTCGTCTCTATTGTGGGAGCCATCCCCCACTTCATGACACATCACCATCCTTTAGTATTGGATTCTTTCCATAATTCAATGAATGTTCGAGTGTTTCCAAAAACACTTATTGTTAGCTAACAGTCTATTAGTTCATGAAATTTACATGGTTCAATTTCTTAAATGCATACACATAGTAGAAATTTTCATTCTTTTCTTTTAATAACATTTTTAACTGAACTTCTTAAGAAAGAGATAAGGTAGAGTGTCATTCTTTTGAAATTACTCCAAATAGTGTTTTTAAACGACTTGTCCATGAGCGATACCAATTTGTAACACACCCACGATGGGACGAGAAATAAATAAAATTTGTGTTCTCCCTACAAGGACGAATCCTTTCTTTTATTGGTCTCTAATTGAGAGGTCAGGGCCTAGCCCCTTTTCCTTCGATGATCTTCGCATAGGACCATATGCGATGAATGAATACAAAGACTACAGGTGGCTAGTTTGGTGCTTCGGAACTTCAACATTTGGGGGTTCTTACTCACACCATCCATTTTCCCCGGTACACTACCCTCAAAGCGAAGGATCTGGTGCCCTGTGTTCCCTATCGCCAATGGTTAGGATGAACTTCGGCACTCCGGCCTTCAAGAGTTTTATCGTTACTAAACCTCTATTCTCTGAATTGGTCAACATAGGGCTGACTACCTCATAGGTCTGACGGCCCATGCCTTTTCGCTCGAATCGGGACTTCACGTTTTCAGATTTTTCGATACATATTTCTTCGTTCCTCCTGATACCTGAATTCCCGAAATCTTCTTGCGTCATATCAACGGTCTACAATCCTCCCGTAATCCAACGACTATGTTCAATTTCACGAGTTCGGACTTCACAAGTTTCTACGACTCTTACCTTTGAAATCCCCGACGTGCGAATCAGCCAAATGATGATCTTTCTCCACATGTCCTTCCCAAAACCAACGACTAGGATCAATTTTTTGAGTTTGTATTTTGCGAGTTTCCACGACTCTTGCCTTCAAAATCCCTGATGTGCAAATCAGTGAAATGAAGATCTTTTGCCATGTGTCCTTCCCAACACTAATGGCTAGGATCAATTTCGTGAGTTTGGATTTCGTGAGTTCCCATGAATCTTTTGTACACTTTCGAAGGGATTAAACCACATGCACCTTTCCTAGATCCAATGGTTTTTGGTCCTCACACTCTGATCTGACGACCTAGATCTGATATCCTCCTATGCTTTGGCTTTCTCAAATCTTAAAGTGCCAAAGGCTATGACCTTTGATCCTTCGATGAACCCTAGACTTCGAGTCTCGTCTGCGTTTCTTAAAATGTTCTCTCTTGAGCTTATGGACTTAGAATAAGTCCACTCCGGCTCACTCCTTGTACTAACCCACTCATGTCAGATCGACGATCAAGGAGGGCCCTGATAGATCCTTGGATCTACAATTAGATTCCATCGCTACTTGCGAAGACTGAAGGAATCGAGGTGTTAACACCTGCGCTCCCTCTTCAAAATCTAATGGTCATGATAGGCCTCAAATCCTTCTGAAAGGATCTCATCTGTTTGTCTTCCAAACAAAAGGATATTCCCTTTCTATATTTGAAACTCGCTATCCTTATTAAACTTAGGCAACAAAATTCAACCCCTCGGAGCTTCGAGATCCCAAGGTTCTGAAACCTTCAAAATTAACTCCTTCTTGCATAGGATTCCTAGACCTAGGTCACGTGAACCTTCAGATGAATCATGGGTAATTATCCCTACTATCAGTCGAGCTTCTGGATAAGGGCTCGAGTATGGTTCAAAGTCCCTTAGACTACTGGCCTGAATGAAGTGTCTTCCTAATTCGCCGAGCTATGAATTCGAAAACAGGGTAAGGTAAACTCATGAGTTTACTGTAATGGTAGCCATTTCAAGGAACTCACTCCGACTCTACGATGTGAGATAATTCCCTAGGAGAGGTGCTTTCGATAAATTAAACCAGAACATAACGAGATTCAAGTAGATGGGATGACTCTCAAGGGAACGGACTTATATTCTAGACTTATTCATTCTATACATAAATCGATTATGGACATATAAGTATAAACATGCATCCTTTATTTCCAATCCAAAACACAAGGAAATCACTTCTATACAGAAACCATTTATGAGCATATAAACATGAGCATGCATCCATGATTTTCAATTCAAAATACAAAGCATAAAACACTTATCAGAACCACAAGGTGTGATGCGACTGTTGAGAGGGGTGCTCATTTCCACCCAACCATAGGCTCAATCACTCCCAATGGATTTATCATTGGCCACCCACGAGCTTAGGCCACGATGCTTTGAGATTCAATCTCTTACTTCCAGCTCAACGGAGGTTAGGGATGAAGGTTACTCTCCTTCTCCCTATACAGGAATAGACGATGATGAAGGTTACTCTCCTTGTCCTGACTCAGTCTCTATTCTCTGTGATTAGAACTCACTTTTCTCATTCAAACCTTCCTCAGACCTGAGATCTCTTCTCCCATCTCTGCATTCTTCATAGGTCCCCCCTGTCCACCACGCTTCCTTACTTGCCTTCCTTGGCAAGATTGTGTGTGGCTCGAATCCCCCGGTCCGTGGTCAGGTCTAGAAGGATTACCAATGGGTAGTCTGCCCCATCCCTCATTAACTCTTGAGGAGGCCTTCCCACCTACCAGCCTAACGAGAATTCATTTCTGGTCAGAGGCTTGTTCTGATCTGAGCAAATTAATTCCAGCATGGTACTGGTTCGTTGGAGGTTAACACAACCTTTCTGGGTTCCCTCCACCACCTTTTCATTAGAAATCATGGTCTCTCTCTTAGCACATACCCTCTTTCAACAGTCATGTAATACATAACATTTTATATTAAAATAATCAGAATTTACATTCATCGACCTTCTACACAAGGTCCATCAAATCAAATATTCACAATTTTAATTTTTCCATAGTTCCTCGACCCATATAGTTATATTTACAGACTAGGGGAAACAAGGTGTTACATTGATCGTTGAACTCCAATTGTCGAATGACTAAGTCCATGTGGCGAGACCTTGGGACTCTAGGGATCAAGAAAAAAGTATGTTCATCGTTGAGTACCAAATCCCATTTTAACAGTAGATCTCGGTGGAGGATGTGAACCGTTGATCCCCTCTGCTATTCAGTGATCTGAGAATTTCAAAACACTTTTGGAACTCCCGAAGTCTAAGAACTTCTAAAGTGCCAAAACCTTTTCTAACGTAGGCTCTTAGCTCCCGATTTTCATCCCGAGGTCACAACCCTGCTAGTTGGTTTAAGTGCACAGTGAGAGATGTAAGTTTTGAGGAAGTTGTTGGTTTTTATTAAGTAAGGGACTGAAAATGAACCAGGGAAAGAGAAAATTTTATGCCCCGTCTCTAGAAAGGCTATTTAGGGGTTGGGTGTGTTACATGCTCAACTTCCTTTACAATAAAATAATATTGTCTCATGTGATATCCTTAGATCTAGCCTATGGAGAAGTAAAATAAAATTTTCTCC
>SNQJ01S0220482.1:0-15126 GCA_010110895.2 Picea sitchensis | reverse complement strand
CTAAAGACCAACCATGCAAGACTTGGAGACATATCCCTCCTTGTGAAGCTCCAAGGAATAGCTCAATCGATTGAAACATCCAACCAAGGCATATTGCCAATAGGGAGGCCATAGGTCATAGGGTAAAATACAGTGGAGACCGTAGAGGTTACAAGCCTCTATTGTGATTGGCAGTTGGGTCACCCTCCATCCAAATATTCTAGGGAAAAGAGGCAAATCCTACAAGGTTTTCCTTAGGAAAAAAAATATCCCTCCTTATGACAAAAATTGCATACAGATTTATTCCTTGTTTGATCAGCCCAATATAAGTAGCCCTAATCACTAAGAAAAATATCCTCTTTCAGTCGACTATGATGCAAATAGGTATGCAAAAAGCCACTTTAACTAGCCCCAAAGAACAAAAATAGTATTATCTTTTTTCAAAAAAATTGAAATGTACAAAATCTGCACTAGGATGGTGCAAGGCTTACCTGAAGAACGCAATCTAGATAAGATAAGATAAGACAATTTTATTAATGTATAGCTAATGACCACAACAGTAGTTCAAAGGGACTGTTGAGTACAATGATGTCATTACAAAGCAGGAGCATTGAAAGGTCTCCTATAAAGGCTTATTGTTAGATTTGAAAGAGAGTTTTTAAACCCAAAAGAATAGATGATCCACAAACCCTCATTTCTCAGCCCTTGGGTCAATGCCACTCGTTGTTGAAAAAGTCGACATCGGCAAAAAGTCGACAAGGGTTCGGAAAACATCATTTCGGAAAAAGTCGCAAAAAATCAGAAAACAACGACAAACATTAAAAAATACAAAATATATTCATTTTTTTCAAAATTTTAAACATATAAAGCAACAACATCAAATAAACACATTGGCACATAAATATAGAAAAAGCACTGATATATATGATGTAGTGGATGCAAAATAAAAGATGATACATAAAAGTCGATACTGAATCCCAAACCCTAATAGTTGTCCAATCAAGGACTCAAAAGTGGAGAACCAATACAAAATGACATCACACATATAAATGTATCTCATCACCATGAGGTAGATGTACAATGCAATGTTAAAAAACTCGGATCCAATCTCAAAATCAGTCGATGCTCAACTCCGACTCAGTCAAACTCGGATTGACTGGGACCGATCTTATTTCAATGACTTGGTTTACTAAAAATTACATAAAATATTTAAATTTTAATGAAAAAATTATATTTTAAAAATTCCAAAACATGATTCCAAAAAATTATTGAAACTTTGAAAGAAAGCATTATGAATAAATGAGCAAGAACATTTAAATGACAAGCAATGTTCCACCATCGCTTATATTTGGATCCTCATCATTAGTATCAACCTTTGCCTCTAGCTTAATCCTCTAGAGACATCAGTGAACACCTCCCAATTTTGATGAAACTACCTAATCGAAGCCTTATAATATGGTAGAAAAAGATTAGCATGCCTAATCAATGATTTTGGTTTGAGTGAAAGGTACATTTTTGCTAAGGCCGAGTTAGAGGAGTCCAACAATCAATACCACCAACATCAAGGTACACAAAGGGCTTGGTGCTTGTTGGGCTCGTGTTTTGATTGTTTTGTGGTGATGATTGAATCCTTTTTGCACCGGTATAATATGTGTTTGTTAGAATTAGGGTAAAAATGCAAAACAATAGTATCTTTTTGATTTCAGTGATCAAAACAGCTAGATCTATAACTCAACAGAGTTAGAACACTTAGAATTTTGATCTAAGAGAGACAGCAATAAACTTAGAAATAGAAACTCTGATCTAATGAGAATAGAAACTCAGATCTAATGAGAAAGTACTCTGCTGATGTAACAGTGAACAGATCTGGATAAGACTGAACAGTACAATAGATCTATAATGCTATACACAGATTTGTAGATCTAACAACTAGTCTGATCACTACAAAATAGAATAGCTTGTAAATTCAAAGTATAGCTTCAGATCTACTCAATGCTAACTAGATTAAAACAATTCTTAAGTAAAATCAAGTTCAGATCTGAAGGAGATGAGTAGGCAGCTTACCTGGTACAGCAGCCTTACCTTTGAAGAAAAACAATAACCATAGGAGATGTAGAACCCTTTTTGTATGCTCAGACAAAGGTTCAGTTCATAGATCTATCATGGATCTCATGCCAATGAATGAAGAATCTTTCTTGCCACCAAGAGAAAAAGGGCCACAGGAAAGGAAGGAGACAAAATCCCAACAGTGCTTATAAATACTCAAACCCTCACTCAGAGAATCAAACAATGAAACCCTTACCCCAAGTAACTTTAGAAGAGGTTACAAAAGCTCTGCACAACAGGACCGTGGGTAAACCCTTATATCAATCAACCTTACACACAAGATAAACCTTCAGTCATTTGAGAGGTTAAAGCTTGTAGTAGAAAACCTACTGTTGTGGGAAGAGGCCGCACCCTACAGGTGTATCATAGCAGCAAGAGGGAGCCAAACTGAACCAGACTTTCCACAGAGAAGAAGGGCCAAACCTTGTAAAGCTCACACAGCATAAGAATCAAAAGGGCCGCACTCTTATATCCCTCCCACAGCAGATTGAAGGAGAGCCGCAGCACTGACAGACCTCACAAAGGAGCCCCTATCCCTCTATACAGCAACTGCAACAGCAAAGGAGGATATGCTACAGAAAAAGGAATACTTCACTAGCTGAAAGGGGCCGCAACAATTTTCAGACAGCAGAGGAAGGCCGCACCAAAATCTCAAGCAAGACTTCAACAGTAGAGGAGGGCCGCAAGAGGAAGACACCAGCAGAGGAGCCGCAGCTCTAGGAGAGATCCACACACTTAGCAATAAGTGAAATAATGTATTGTGAGTGAAGTGAGAGGGTAGGGTTGTATTTATACTTTTAGGCTAGGGTAGGGGTTTAAAGAAAAGGTTTAAAATTTAAAATTAAGAAATTAAAATAAATACAATTAAAATAGCATGTTTAAATTAAATTAAACATGTTATAATTATTTAAGTAACTTTACTTTATCCCTTGAACAAAAACAACAAACCCCAAACCAACACATGCAAGGGTGAGAGAGGGATTGACTAGGTGGCAATACTCATTCATTCATTCAACATGGTGAACCTATTACTTTATCATCACTGCATATGGGACTTATTCCTCATGTGGTTGTGTCCTTCTTCAAGGAGGTCATGTACCATCAAAATACTTGATAGAGGATCCAGTAGCCCCAGAACCTTTTACAGGGTCTTATCTACCAAGGTCAAAGACCAAGGATTAATCCATGCCGTATGCATGGGTTCCTTGGACTTTTCCAGGGGCCCCTAGGCTTATCTAGGGGCTTTAATTGTTTGGTCCTAGACCAAGAACCCAGTAGATCTTGGGGGCCCTCTTAAGAGTCTTTACAGCTTGGTTCTTCACCAAGAACACTAGTCGTATACTGGGGGCACTCTCAAGGGTCTTCTTGCTTGGTTCTATACTAAGAACCACAGTCGTATACTGGGGGCCATATCAGGGGTCTTTACTGCTTGTTTCTTCACCAAGAACCCCAGTCATTTACTGTGGGGTCCCTCACAAAGGTCTTTTCCACCATGGTACAAGACCATGGATCAGCTTATTACTTACCGAGGCATGGGTACCTGAACATTCCGGGGCCCTAGACATATCTAGGGGCTTTAGGCACTTAGTCTCGAGACTAGAACCCAGTCATATCTTGGGGACCCTAAGAAAATCTTTTGCCATGGCAGCATTTGTTTGGTCATGTTATATTTCGGTTTGTAGTTAAGGTTAGGTAGCTTAAAGGTAAAGGTCAAAATGGCGAGGGCTTCCACCACTATCACCTACGATGGGGGGCTCTTTCTATTGAGGTGGCTAATCGAGGAAGCGTCCCTAGTAATGCAGGGGTATTGAAAGGAGAAAGGATCGAGAGATTAAAGGCTCAAAAGGTCAAAGTAGGTTTCCCACTTCACAGTTTACTACCAAGAAAGATAGTCAAAAAGAAGATATTCCACAAAACAGGCACCTGTTTGCTTGAGAGACAAGACAGAGTAAAAATAAATATACTGATGGTTAGTACTTCAATTGTCAATGACTATCAATATAAAATACACATGAGCATAAATGAAAGTAATTATTGGCGAAGTCAATGATTGCAATAAAGGCTATGAAAAACTATAATATTACTTCTTCAATAAATACAAAATGATAATTAGCATTCAATGTACAAAATTAATCCTTGGATTATCACAACGCGCGTGAATGTGCTCACATATATATATAATGTTGTTGCGTCAAACCTACTAGGAATTGGCGTCGACACTGATACAGGTTAGTTCTGTTGGTCAAAGAGGTGGACGTTTTTTGCAAAATAATCCAATGAAAATACTCAGCACTTCTATGTCTATCATTAGATGACCTAGCCGCCCAACTTTAATACCAAACAAAAAGTTCATAAGAGGCAAGACATCATCTTAAATTAGGGTTAGTAAATTAAGCTAGGGTTAGTTAGGGTTTCAAATTTTTAGAAGTTTGAAGGTTGTTTTAACACAATTGACTCAGCGTTGAGTTCTAGACTAGTGCCTTAGGGTAAAATGGAGTCAAGGAGCAAGGCTAAAGTCTAGGGAGAATCTAAATTTAAGGACAAGAGAGTTAGGGTATTATGGAGTCAAGAGGAAAGGGCTATGTCTCAGGAGAATCTAAATTCCGGTGTTTCTTAAGGGGAGGAGGCTCATTCGGTGTTGTAAGCAAGGCCTCATGCTCTTTTCCTCTTTCCTTAAACTCTTTGGCAAAAACAGCTAGCTTCAAAAACAGAAGAACATAAACAGAAAAGTGTTGTAGGGCCAAGGCTTTCAAACCCTAAAGGTGAAACCCTAGGTGTAGCGACAATTAGGCCTAGGACGTCTTCCTTCTTCAACTTATGTTAAGAAACTAGCTTCGAGAAAAAGGGGAACTAGTGTAGCAATGGCTGAGCTAGGTTCTCCTTAATCAATAACTAAACAAGTCTTCTATCATGGGGACATGACAGGACCTACTTGTGTGCTTGCTACCTAGGTTTCAATGATTAAGCATAATAAAAACAATGTAACCATAAAAGTAAGAGATTTAACCTACAACCATTCAATCAAGAAGTTTTGCATGAGAAATACACCCTGGAAATCAATGAAGAGCTTATCAAACCCTAGTTGTAAACCTTCCAAATGATGGAAAACACCATAAAAATGCCAAAAATGATTCTCCACAAGTGTAGCCTCAACTCCAAGAGACAATACCAAGATAAAGACTAAAAATGATTATCTCACAAGAGTGGGGACGTGTTATGTCCAAAGTAAGGCTCAACGTCCCCTATTTATATCATTCAAATGACCTTTAATTACAAAAATGGGTCATTAACACGATCGACAAGGGTGACTAACAATAGTTACATTATTTGTCACATTAAATGTTGAAATGTCATAATTATGAGCTAAAGGCGTGGAGGGACCCTCGAGGGGGCGTTGGCCCTTTTTAGACGAATCGACATCAAAGGCAAAGCGTTGGCCTTCTGGGGCTCTGCAATACCACCGCGATGCCAAATGATCCCGGCACGCGCCACATGCTCGAGCGTCCGGCCTATACGGGTGGCGTCCACATCCATCAAAGCCATCATCTCTCATGCGGTGGGGCGATTCCCGTGGGCCGATCTACATAGTCGTCACGGGTGAGGGCGTCCTTCTTCTCCCTTCATGCAAGGGCTCATCTGCTTCGTTGTCACGCCTACGCCATCCCGGCAATGGCTCCTCGATGGGCTCGCCGATACATGGAGGTCGAACTAATCATATCCATGTACCGATCCAGCGGTACTGTCCAGAGTAGAACATGGTCCTGCACATCAAAAAAACCGCCCTCCATGGGCTCATTAGTCCTCGGGATCTTAGCAATGCAAATCATATTTCATCATTAAAGTTATCAAATACATGCATAGAAACCCTAATCATCTAAGAGCTCAAAAGATATTACCACCCAGATCTACTATACAAAGAGTTGAAGAAACCCGACGGAACAACCTATTGGGCTAATACCCACAAGATAAGGAAAGTTTCTCGGAAGATCATTCAAGCCATGTTTTATGAGGTATTATAGTTTAGGGATGTCAGTCCTGATAAGACCAAAGAGCCCGGTGTATGCATTAGGTGCCTTTGTAGAATGAGTTGTACCACATCATGGATGCATTTTTTTCAAGCCCTTTATTGCCTTTATCTTTTTTATTTATTGTTTTTCTTTCTTTTACTTCAAAGGTCGACCCGGAGGACCAACGCCTTGGCTTGGTAATGACGGTGTTACTGCTTGAGTATCTTCCTTGAAGATGATAAAGGTAACTGTGATGGACCCCTTTCCATAGCCATGCAACCAAGGTCAACACCCTAAGCGTGGTGACAGAGATGATGACAATGTCATGCTATTTGGATACCCTATGAACATAATGGGTCGAAGCACCATTGATGAGACCTCCCATCCTCTTGGTTAGGTCTTGTTTATTATTTTCTTAGAGGTCCCTTTAGTTTCTTATCGAGAGCCTTTTCACGCTTTCACCGAGGGGATCCCACGAAGTGAAACATCTCTAGGTTTTATTTCCTATGGCTTTTATCTTTTACGGTACTTTTACCCTTGGGCCTTTAGCCCCTTCTTCCCTAGAGACGGTGTAGCCTCAAAGGTCATCCTAGTAATAGCCCGGAACTAGGGGAATGGGATAGATGAAGCGGGGTATAAGATGTAAAATGATAAAATGGTGGAGGCGGACCGATGGCTCTGCAAATCCCTTTTGGTTGCTAACCAAAACCATGAATATCGACTTGCCAAGTCACCCCATCCAATAGCTAGCAACAATGGTCAAGTGGATTGAATATGCGATCAAAAGCGTTAATCAGAAATGAAAGGGAGACCTAATGCATATATAAGAGGTTATAATAATGATCAAATATGACATACCATGATACCTGGGATAATTACCTTATGCCAGACAGAGCCCTCTCCGATACAAGTCAAGCAGTGGTGATTGATGTTTTTGTTGCTGACAGGACAAGTCTTGTGAAGAAAGAAGAAAGATGGGTCCTCGAGGACCATGCTGGTCAATATCGCTTTCGGTACTCCATGTCTGGACCTGTGAATTTTCGAGACACTCTCCTAGTTATCCCTAGATATCGGGGATAACATCTAGCTCCAACTTCGGGACATGCGCTAACTGCAGAGAATATGAGAACCTCAGCAATCTCAGGCATAAACACGTAGACTACGCTCACGCACTTGAAAAGAAAGCATTAGCGACAAAAGGTGGGGTGGTATTGCCACCCATAAAATACTGCGTATTACGCAGAAGTAATCATGAATGCAGATAGAAAATAGAACACTTACATGTACTTACCTGCTAGATGCATGTTGGTGTAGTCAAACAACCAATGAAGCCAATCTAATAACGCTCCTTGGTCACATCCTTGCTGTGCTTCATCATAAACCAAAAGCAATGATAAATAAAGCACAAAAAATGTCATGAGTGAGAATACATATCACATCATCAGGGAAAGTGAAATCCCCTAACTCATGGAAGTCCCAAGGAGGGTTAAAATACTGCCAATTCCATCTCTGAGAGAAGTACTTAATCCTATCCAAGAAAGGTCATGAAAGATACAAGGTTGAGAAAACCGACTCAAAGGACTGTGTTGGTTCCCTAGGATATCCTCACACTCTAGAGTCAAAGAAAGAATCGGCGAAGATTGCTTGAGGAGCGGCCCGGCAAACTATCAAGGGAAGGTTGAAAAGCTGATTGGAGCTAGCATTACCCAACCAACCCTTGGAGTCTAGGGTTTGCCGGGAGGAAACTCAACATGAAAAAGGTATTCACCCAACTACACCTTTAATGGAAAAACATGGTAAAGTAATAATAGGTGGTTGGGGTGAAAGTCATGAGAAACCTTCCTTGGGGCAAACAATGTCTTTACTTGTATTAGAATCCTAGAACTGTGGTGGTTGGCAATCATCGTCATGAAAAGAGTCCAAATTCTTAGAAGGGTACTCATCAAAATCTCAAGGTAAGGCCGAAAATCATCGGACAAATAAGGTACTAGGTCATCTTGGTTTTGAAAGGTACAAGTAAAAACCTCATCTCCTTGTTGCCATTTGGTGAGGAAGTAATCTTTTGTGACAATTCCACGGGCAACAGGCGGAATGACTCTTAATCATAAATGGGATCAAGGTCATAACTAGCTATATCCCACCTGCGTCTCCCTACATGTATGAACTCATCAATGTTATCAACAATGTCATTGTCAGTGTCATAACATGCAAGGTCTGAAAAATTTGACAATTCATCCTCCTCTTTTTCTTTATCATAAGGTAAAGCATCATCGATAAGAAGGGGTGGAGGTAACTATTAATTTCTTCACGATGCGGGAACTTCGGGGACTTTGGTGTTTTCGGCATGCATTATGTTCTCATCCTCGGGGATTACTCCTTCTTCTTCAAGCGAAAGGCCTATTTCTTTACAATAAGGATCATCAACTTCGTTCAAAACTTTCTTTCCCTCTTCATCTTTTGAATCAAGTGACCACCGCGGTATCATCGAAATTTTGAAGTGGAAAGAAACTAACTTCATCTTCACTTTGTTGTATAGGAGAAGCAGGTTCTTGGATGACTTCATCGTAGGGAGAAGCACCAGTGGATACTTCATCATCTTGCTTAGGTTCTTGCTCCTTAATCACGTGATCCCTCCTCATTCTGCCGGTTGAAAACTTGTTCCCTTCTCTCTGTGGATTTTCGACAAAGGGTTTCAAGGAGCTAGTTTCATCAAAATTTGAGAGTGTCCATGGCATCGGTCTTGGTCATGAAAAGGCTAACAATTTGAATGGCCATGTCATTGAAATACGCGGAAATGTTTGGCTTTTTCTTATTTAGAAGGAAGCTCAAATGTACGAAGTCCATTAGTGTAGAGGTAGACAAGGTATTTGTCGCCGAGGACGATGGCTTGAAGGAATGCGGTAAAAAGCAATACGAAACCCTAGTACGGTAAGCTCAGAATGATCTTTCGGACTGTTTGTTTTATGCCTTCAAGCTCTTTCGGCAATGATTGTACATTTGTTCTATTTTCATGGTCCATTTTGTAAGGAAAACTTCTTCAAAAAGATCCATAAAAGTGATATCTTTGGCGGTGGAAAGTTATCATACCATCTTACGGCTCTCCATGCGGGGAGGCGGAGAAAATTTCATCGCAAATCTTGACCTCAATGCGATGGGGAAGGATTGAAGAAATCCCAAAATCTTCTCATGTGAGACTCGGGGACATTCTCCATTGATGCCCGCCGGATCAAGGGAGGAAAAACTCTATAACGAGGAGGCATTTCTTTGGGATATCGAGTTTTGCTCATATCTAAAGATGCAGTAGTTTCTTGGGTCCCATTGCGAAGTCATTGTTAGCTTCGTCATCGGTGGATTAGCGGATAGTTTCCTGAA
Organism: Picea sitchensis; assembly: GCA_010110895.2. NCBI lineage: Eukaryota > Viridiplantae > Streptophyta > Pinopsida > Pinales > Pinaceae > Picea > Picea sitchensis. Next base: position 5,662 of record SNQJ01S0220482.1, on the reverse strand, counting down.
ACTACCAAGAATAGGGGAAAAGAATGTAGTGGAATTATGGGTAAATGCCTTGAGAAAAGATTTCACGGTAGGAGCTTAGCAAAGGTTTTGTCGTTGAGGAAGGTTGACTCGGTGGCTGACAGCGGCGTAAATGTTATCATTTCGGTTTGTAGTTAAGGTTAGGTGGCAAAGGTAAAGGTCAAGCTGGTAACGGGGCTTCCCTCCCACTATCACCTCGATGGGGGCTCTTTCTATTCGAGGTGGCTAATCCCAAGGGAGAAATCCCTAGTAATGGGGTATTGAAGGAAAGGTCGAGAGATTAAAGGCTCAAGGTCAAGTAGGTTTTCCCCTTCGCAGTTACACCAAGAAAGATAGTCAAAGAAGATATTCCGCAGGCAGGCACGATTTAGCGAGGATGAGACAGCGATAAAGCTAAAATATGCCCACGCGATGAATTTAATTGCTTCAATTGTCAATGACTATCAATATGAAATGCACATGAGCATAAACAAAAGTAAATATTGACGAAGTAAATGAGAGTTGCAATAAAGGCTATGGCTTCCAATATTACTTCTTCAATAAATACAAAATGATAATAGCATTCAATGTACAAAATTAATCCTTGGATTATCTGGCAGCATTGAAATCTGCTCACACATATATAATGTTGCTTCGTCAAGCCTACTAGGGGTGACGTCGGCTTTAAATACAGGTTTAGTTTGTTAGGCAATGAGGTGGGCGTTTTGCAAAATAATCCAATGAAAATACTCTCAACACTTCTATGTCTATCAATTGATGACCTAGCCACAACTTTAAAACCAAGCAAAAGTTCAAAGAGGCAAGACGTCATCATGGGAATTAGGATTCAGTAATTAAGCTAGAGGTTAGTTAGGGTTTGAAATTTTGGAAGTTTGAAGGAGTTGTTTTAACACAATTGACTCAACGTTGGAGTTCTAGACTAGTGCCTTAGAATTAAATGGAGTCAAGGAGCAAGGCTAAAGTCTCGGGAGAATCTAGATCTAAAGACAAGAGAGTTAGGCTTTCTAGTCTTGCAGTAAGCGGAATACAAAGTCAAAACCCTAAGGGGAGGAGATGCATTCCGGTGTTGCTTTAGCAAGAACTCATGCTCCTCCCTCTTTCCTTAAAACTCTTTGTAAAAAACGACCCAACTTCAAACAAAATCTGGGGCTGAAAAGTGTTGTAGGGCCAAGGCTTTTCAAACCTAAAGGTCAAAGCCCTAGGTGTAAATTTAATTAGCCCTGGGGACGTCTTCTTCTTCAACTTATGTTTAAAACTAACTCAAGAGAAAAGGGGAACTAGTTTAGCAATGGCTAGGCTAGGTTCTCCTTAATCAATAATAAACAAGTCCTCATCATGGACATGACAAGGACCTACTTGTGTGCTTGCTACCTATAGGGTTTCAATGATTAAGCATAATAAAACAATGTAACCATAAAAGTAAGAAGATTTAACCTACAACCATTCAATCAAGAAGTTTTTGCATGAGAAATACACTTTAAATCAATGAAGGCTTATCAAACTAGTTGTAAACCTTCCAAATGATAGAAAACACCATAAACATGCCAAAATGATCCTCCTCAAGTGCTTAGCGCCTCAACTCCAGAGCCAATACCAAGACAAAAGAATTTAAAAATTATCCTCTCACAGAGAGTGAGTTGTGTTATGTCCAAAATGAGGCTCAACGTCCTCTGTTTATATCATTCAAATGACCTTTAATTACAAAATAGGTCATTAAAGAACAGCGGTAGAACAAGGTTGACTAATAATAGTTACATTATTTGTCACATTAAAATGCTGGAAATGTCATGATTATGGGCTAAAGGGGGCGTCGGGCCCTCACGAGGACGTTGACGCTACGGGCTAGATCAGCATCCAAAAGGCAAAGCGTTGGCCCTTCTGGGGCTCACATAGTGCCACCGTGTAAAATGATCCCGGCCTGCGCCACATGCTCGAGCGATCGACCCTGTACTGGGTGGCGTCATGTCCATCAAAGCCATCATCTCTCATCTGCGTTGATCCCCTAGTAGATCTCTGTAAGCGTCACGGGTGAGGAATGATCCTTCTTCTCCTTCATGAGGGCTCATCCTGGCGTTGTCACGCCTCACGCCATCCCGGTAATCATCGTGGGCTCTTGACCATGGAGGTCGAACTAATCATATCCCCATGTGTACGGTCCACTGGTACCTGTCCATGAGAACGCATGGTCCTGCACATTAAAAACTAAGCCCTCCATGGGCTCATTAGTCCCTCGGGATCATAGCAATGCAAATCATATTTCATCATTAAAGTTATCAAATACATGCATGAAATCCCTAACACCTTATCATCTAAGAGCTCAAAGATATTACCCATATCTACTATACAAAACTGAAGAAAGCCAGAAGTGGAACAACCTAATGGGCTAACACCCACAAGAGATGGGTTTCCTCAGGAGATCATTCAAACCATGTTTTATGAGGTGATGGTTTAGGGATGTCAGATCCATGATAAGACCAAGGCGGTGTGTCTGCGTGGGTTACTTAATGGGAATGGTTGTACCCATCATGGATGCATTTTTTTTCAAACCCTTTATTGCCTTTATCTTTTTATTTATTTAGCGCTGCTCTTTGCTGGAGTCAGGACAGGAGGACAAGCGCCTTGGCTTGGTGACAGTGGTGTTATAGCGGTATCTTAGCGAGATGATAAGGTTGGCTTGTGATGAGACCCCTTTCCCTTAATGTACAATAAAGGTCCTTTGCCACGGCGTGGTGTTGACCCGGATGATAGCAATGTCACATGCTTCTTTGGATACCTATGAACATAAATGGTTAAATTTCATTGATGAGACCTCCATCCTCTTAGTTGGGTCTTGTTTTATTATTTTATAGGTCCATCTTGTTTCTTGCTAAGAATCCATTTATTTCTTTCTCGGGGATCCCCGAGTGAAGCATCTCTAGGTTTATTTCCTATGGCTTTATCTTTTACCGGCTACTTTTACCCACGGGCCTTTAGCCTTCTTCCCACAAGATAAAGTGTAACCCTCAAGGTCATCCTAATGGTGGGACTAGGGAATGGGATAGATGGCCGAGGGTATAAGATGTAAAATGATAAAATGGTGGGATGATGGCTCGCAAATCCCCTTTGGTGGCTAACCAAAACCCATGAATATCAACTTGCCAAGTCACCCCATCAATCACTAACAATGGTCAAATGGATTAGTGTAGGAATGTGATCATCGAGAAATGAAGGAACCTAATGCATATATAAGAGGGGTTATAATGATCAAATATGACACATACCATTTCGGACCAATTACCTCATGGAGCAAGAGCCCTCTCAATGCAAGTCAAGCCCGGTGGTAATTACCTCATGGAGCAAGAGCCCTCTCCAATGCAAGTCCAAGCCGGTGGTGATGGAAGCTGCTGCTGCTGACAGGACAAATCTGGCGAAGAAGAAGAAAGATGGGTCCTCCAGGGCCATGCTCAGGTCAATCTTGCTCTGGGTACTCCATGTCTAGGACCTGTGGGCGTCGAGACATGATCTCCTAGTTATCCCTAAATATCGAGGATAACAGATCCCAGACCAAATACCCCAGGAGTGCACTAGGGGCCCTCGACCTCAGTTAGGGTCTTTGCCATCCTCCCGGAGAATGGCTTTTGCAGCTGCTATAAATTTAACAGTGTTATTAACCATTTTGAAGAAGTTTTCAAAGGATTTTGTATCAATTCATCATGGTTTTATAACAGGTATGCGCAATTGATGTTTTGCAATGGTTTTGAGTTAGATTCAGTGAGATTTGATGATTATGAGGATCTAATGTGTGATCTGTGTGTCACAGGGCGAATTCGCAATCCAATTTTCCATCCAGTAGCTCGTTCGGCACTTCATCAAACACCCGATCTGGTACTTCATCCAGCACTTGGAGCATAGGCGAGTTGGCGGTTGGCGTATTGGCATCCTGTGCTGGGCGAATCGACACCCTGGGTGTTGTGCCCCCTCGTGGCCTCCAGCTAAAGATCTCTTGACATCTCGGATTAAGCAGTTATGCTAATCGTTGAGTGGCTCGCTCAGCTTCTAGAACCCAAAGGTTGTTAGAGCACATTTAATGGGATTTACCATTTTTAGAGGAGGTCGACCCTTCCAGTGGTCGACCTCTCGAACTGTAATCATTATAAATACCAGCAGTAGTGGCCAGACCAAAAACAAGAATTTTTAAGAAGATGTTTATTGTGTAATTGAGAATTCTCTGCAAACTTATGTTCAGACTGCGTTTTTAAGTTAATGACAGAACCGTGTTAATTTGAGCTTGCGATTTGTTGTTGAGGAGTAGCCACGACCTGCTGGGGGGGCCACCAGTGGTCTGGGTGAATACTTAGATAGATAGATCGTGTATTTCAGTTGTGTAGTTATAATTCAGTTCATTTCTTTGTTATATGTATTTTGTAATTTTAAATGTTGTATTTGTTGTTTACAATTTAATTGTTTAATCTCTCTTTTGCAGGTTGCTTGTAGGAGATAGTTATTTATTATGTTGTGTCTTTTATTTCTTAGTGATCGGCTTGCAAGCTACTAACTTAATTGGTGTGTTAAAATGTTAAATTAGTTTCTGCAAGTTAAAACAGAGTAGTATTTAGAAAAGAGTATTAGTTTCTTTTGCAACTTCGATGGATAAATAATTGCAAAGTTTTAATAATTGATTTAATTCACAGTTCAAGTTATGCTTTCATAGATCTATTTTGTTTATCAATCTTGTTTTAGTATGCTAGGATAGAAACAGGTTTTGGATTATGTTTTTACAAGCATTCTAGTTTTAAATCTGAGTTTTTAATAATAGGATTAGCTTAGTTTAATTTATGAAATCTCAGTTCTAGATTTGAATTGCAATTTTAATTAGAAGTTTGAATTTGAATTAAGCCTTTAGTCATAAGTTCATAATCTTGCAAATTTACTTGAGTTAGTATAAGAGTGTGTTTAAATTAGTATAAGAGTGTGTTTAAATTAGTATAAGAGTGTTTTCTTTATCATCGATGATTGATGCATGAAATTTAGAGATCACATGGATTTTCAGGATATTTAATGTTTCTTCTATAATGGCAAGGCTTTCATTAGATTGTTTGATTCATACTTTTCATTTCTCTGTAGAAATCAACATTGAATTAATCCCTCTTGAGCTATCATTAATAATTAGATGCCATCGTGATGTTATTAGGCACCGAAAACATAATCATCATCTTTGAGTTTCCTGTTGTTCAAGATTAAGAATAGTTTTTGATTAATTTCTGAATAAAGTCATGATGCTTTTTGATTAAGTAGATTAAGATTTCTCCTTTGCGGATTAGAAATAATTATGAGTTTTGTTTTAAGAATAAAGTTTACTTGTTCAACAGTTTTTATGAGTTTACTTGTTAAATAGTTTTTATGAGTTTACTTGCTGAATAATTTTGATGAGTTTACTTGCTGAGTAGTTTTGATAGGTTAGTTGTTTGAATGCTCATTTGCTTAAAGATAAAAGATCAAAGTAATTTACTTGTTGTTGCTTATTAGATTGAATAGATTAATTTGTTCAAAGTAGGGTTTGATTTGCTTCTTTAGGAATAATCCATCGATTCATTGTTTAAAGCTGCTTAGGGTAAATAGTTCAAAATTCATCAATAGGGTTTGCTAATTGATAAAAATGAAAGAG
>SNQJ01S0220480.1:4912-15127 GCA_010110895.2 Picea sitchensis | reverse complement strand
TCAAGAATCCAGAAATACAGTCTTTCAGACCTCAAGCTAAACAAGTCTTCTCAAGTCTTCCAGATTGAACCACCCTCTCTAGCTCATTCTAACCCTTATCTACTCTTGTAACATCAAATATATAGCACTATAGATCCTTTCCAGCTCAACAATTCGAACTCCAACCCCTTTCCCAAAATAGAATCAGTTACAAACAGAGAATGACATGTTTTAACTGATTTCTTTCTTCAGGAGGCAAAATTATGAAAAATAGGCTTCAAAATTCCACTTGTAATTCTCAAACTATAAAAAATGTGTAAAATATGAGAACATTTTTTGTATATAAGCTCGTTTTGAAGAAAAACCTCTCTCGATTTCTTCAAATTTATCTCCAGCTGGAAATAATACGTGTCACAAAAACATGTCTCAAACAAGAAATCATGAAAACTGAAAAATAGGGCTCAAATATTCCTTTGAATCTCCCAATCCTTGACACCTGTGTGAAAAATGAAGGACCTTAATGTTCTTGGGTCCATTCTTGACAATAACCTCCTTTGGATTTTTGAAATTCATCCTGGTTCACCCGAAAATCCTCCTGGAAGTCAACTGGTCAAAACTACTAGTTCAATAGTCCTAGAACAGAGTTTCCGCAACACATTCTGTAGCGCCTGTCTCAATTCGCAGTGCCTGAGCGAGTTCGCAACGCCAAAGGAAAATCAAGTAGCAAAACCCTTTCCTGACCTCCAAACAAGACATAAAATCTCATGGAGTACCTAATGGGTATGAGGTTGATGCTGGTAACTTCATATTTGCACTTAGATGCCTACAACCTATCCAACCTACAACCCTCTTCTTTCACCAGTTTGCAGCACCAGTTCACAACGCTAGATCAAACATAGCTTAAAATTTACACCAAGGTTATACATAGCCTTATTCGTTTTGAAACCAAATCTAACTTTATGATTACAACCTAAAGACTCAACACCTATGTCCTATAAACCTTATGACTAAAAAGAAAAACCAAGGTGAGTTTTTTGACCCATACAATCTTATGTGTTAACACCTAGGGTGGAACGTTGGGCCCCACATGCAAAATTTTTGGCTTCCAAAGGCCCTGTATGATGCCACACGTGCCAACCAATGCATAACTGCCCTCATAAATGCATGCCCCAGCTCTGGATGAAAACTAGGGTCAAAATGATGACGTCATGGGCTCTCAAGGGTCAATGTCCAGGTGGAAAGGTAAGATCCCCCTGGGTCTAGGTCTGCAAGAGTGTCCCAAGAGCAACATCCTTCTTTGTTTCTGGTGCAAGTCTCTAGTATCTCTCTCCCTCTGGTTGGGGTCATAAATCCATTTGTTGGTCTTTCATCCCCATGGAGGTCAGAACTAATCATTCCCCCATATGTACCTGTCCACTGAGAAAGGTCCTGCAACAACAAAAAGTATGCCCTCCAGAGGTTCATAAGTCATAGGGGTCATAGAAATGTCAATCACATCTAATAATCAAATCACCCAAACATGTGCATCAAACCCCCCTTTACCGAGACAAATGTTCAAGACGTTATGTAGTTTAACAAGTTAGGTTTGAAGAAGGTCTCAAGGTGTCCTATTGGGATAATCATCCTTAATTTTGGGGTGTTTTCCATGTGAGAGACAATCTAGGTCATGTAAGTGTGTGTGAGGTGGCACGGGGAAGTGTTTGGGCATGGGCTGTAGTGATAACAGGTAAATGTAGGTCTTACCTATGGGTGACTTTGTAGAGGGAAAGTTGCACCTTGTTATAGATGCCATTCTTTCCTAACCCATTCAATTCCTCTTATTCTTAGTCTTATTGCTTTTTATTTTTTGCTTCAAGGGAAGGGTTGAGGGACACTGTCTTGTCTTAGTAATTAGAGGTGATAGAGTTACCCACAAGCATTTCACGGAGATGAGAAGGCTGGCTTGTGATGAGACCCCCTTTCTCTTGGCTATGCCACCAAGAGCCACTACCTTGGTTTGGTGACCAGATAGATGGTAGTGTCATACCGCTACATGCCCATGGACATAATAGGACGACTCATGATGAGACCTCCCATCCACCAATTAATACCTTGAATGTTTATTTATCTTACGGGTTCCCTTTTCTTACTGAGAAGCCTTTTAATTCTTTCTCAGGAATCCTTGGGATAAGTATCTTAAAGGTTTTATTTTGGATTTTAACTCTTTCCAACTACTTTTACCCCCTGGGCCTTTAGTCCCTTCTTCCCACAAGACAAGGTACAACCCTTCCTAGTGTGGCAAACCCAATGCCCGAATAAACGTAGTGGAAAATGATATGAGTAAGGATGGAAAGTGGTAAGTATGGAGGGAATGGATGATGACCATTCATAGACCCACCCAGTGGCAACCCATCCTAAAGGGAGATCAACTTACTAGGGAATCATGTCACCCTCCCAGGTATGAACAAGTCAAAGAGCATAATTTTCAAGCAAATGTTATGAAATGAAGGAGAATTCAGTGAAACATATTCAAGTGCTTCAATAATTAGAGTGACACATACCATGATACCCAGACTCATTACCTCATGGATCAAGAGTTACTGCTACTTCAGGACCAGGMTGGTGGGATGGATAYTGYTGCTGCTGATAAATGGGTTGCACTRAAGAAAAGAGGGGCCCTACGGGGCCATGCTCAAGTCACCTGGCTCTCGACACACCATGTCTAGGACCTGTGGGCCTCGAGACATGATCTCCTTAGTTATCCCTAGGATAGGGGATAACACACCCCAAGTCCTAATGTGTTGAATGCATATCCAAAAGAAAGGACTTAATTGAATTATCTTAATGTAATAAATGAATAAACTGGAAAAAGGGGCTTGTAAATTGAATAAAAGAATATCAAAAGGAAATATAGGGGTAGAAAGAAACAATGTTGAGGAAAGGTAACTCAATGCATTAGGCACTCCCTTTACAAAGGAGCTCATGGACATGAACATCACACGTGGCCTTGCATTTCAATGGCACCATGACCATGAAATAAACCCCAAAGTATACCACTCACTCACACATACACTTTGATGGGTTTCCCGAGAAATACTCCTCTACTTGGGTATTGGCACACCTAATAGGGTTCTATGATGGTCCTCCAATACTTAAATTAGAAAATTGCATAAAGTCATAAGTTAGTGTGAAGTTTGAAGAAGATACCTAATGAGAACTACTTACAAATATTTTCAATTAAATCGCGACTCACTTTTTATGATCTAATGACTCTTGTATCCATGATGGTTGGTCTCACTTGATTCTATGATCCCTTGCTTGATGATGATGCACACTTGGACATGGTCCTTTGGAGGATGTTTCTGCACTTCTCCCACACTTCATGGATGATGTTGTACATTTCATGGAGGTTGTTGGAGCTTTGATGATGAGTGTTGGACTATGTGATAAATTGACATGCCTATTGACACCCTCCAATGCACTTTGGACCTTGGACGTTTAACTTTGGAGCTAAGACATGTGTCACTTAGAGAGAAGGGAGCCCCCACCATGGACTTTGCACCCCTTTGAGGACTTTGAGGTTAGGATTGATGATGTAGCATGTGATGATGATGATACACCTCTTGGGAGGGACATGGAGATCACCAACCATAAGGTAGTCGTAGACTTGATCTTATCTTGATATTGGATTCCTTGAGGTCACCAAGGAAGCATCCTTTGTGTTGGATTTAATCCGTCACTAAAACGAGGGAAGTAATTTCTAAGTTGATAGTGGGAACACTTCAATATTACACTTGTCTTAGCCCTTGTGAAAGGATTTGCACAAATGTGCTAGATATTGTGATAAAATTTTGCGGTCATTGTCGAGGACAACCAAGTTATTCTATTTGGAAATCCTAAGTCTATGCTTCAACCAATTTTGATGAGATTACATCAAAGCCTTATCTAGTGTGCTCATTTGGCACTCCATGTCAAGAGAACCCAAGTGTTGAAAACACTAGTCCTAGACCTAATATAAGATTTTCTAATCCTACCAAGTTATACTAAAGGCAAGCTCCTCGAAATTCTCTGGTAGTTAAGTCCTTGTTTGGACAAATAATTCCTTTATCTCCAATGGATTCACAACCACGGGTTTCAAACTATTTTAAGCCTTTAGAGATATGCAGAATCTAAGGATACCCTCATGATATGCTTGAGAAGTTTGATAAGTGGTTGCCTAGATTTCTTGGTAATAATGTCATCATTGCCGAAGAGCATGTGGATACTTTCTATGCATGTTTTCGAATTCATTTAATCAATAATGATGACGGTGATGTATTCATGAATCTTTTTGATGTTTCTCTAGTGGAAAATGCAAGAAAGTGGTACAATAACCTTCCTAATAAGAGTATTAAGACTTGGAAAGATTTTCATGACACCTTTATTAATAGCCAGGGAACCAAAAGAGATGGTAGGTTGTTGTTGTCACAATTTAATGTGATAAATAAGAAGGAGAATGTATTAGTAAAGGAATTTGATACAAGATTTGAAAATCTACTGAAACAAATTCCCGATGACATTAGTCCAAAGGATGGTGCTATCCTTCTTCTATATACAAATTTCTTTGAGGGGAAATTTGGATTCATGCTTGGGGAAAATCCCCAAAGGATCTTGTAGAAGCACAAGAACATGCTACTGAGATTGAGTAAAACCTCTTAGCTTCGAAGGTGGAAACGTTTCATGCTCCTCGTGCCAAAGCTGAGACCAAGCCTAGAACTATGAATAATGTTGATCCTAGCCAAGGCCCCGTGACAGTCTTAGCCTAAAGGCTTGATTAAATGACAACTGAGATCTTGCAAACTCAAAATCTGCTTATGAACAAAGTGACTAATCTAGAGAGAGTTCAACAACAAAGTTTTTTTCCTAGACCTCAATACAACAATAATCGACAACAGAGGGGAAACCAAGGATGGAAGTCTAGTACCTCTAATGAGAAAAATGTACTTAATACCATTGCACTTATTAATATGATTAATCAAGAAGTTGTCCCTTGGTGTTTACGGTGTGGTGATTCACATTGGGAATATGAGTGTCCTAGACTTCATGATAATGATAATAATGATGACCCTAACAATTGCGAAAACGTGAATTATATTGAGAAGTTGAATCCCATTTATACCACACCATCCCAATAATTCTACAATGTTACCTTGGAATAACTTGAACAAAGAAAAAAAGAGGCTTATAGGATGTCTAGATTAGATATTTTGAATGAAATGGACAAGGAATATAAGGAAAAACTTAAAAAGAAAGAGTACTTAACATATTCTAGAAGAAAGAAGGCACCTGAGACTTATCCTAGTGATCCCAAACCTCCTCAGAAATGGACAAGACACCCTTTTCCTTTAGATACTAATGTTTCTCGTCCACCAACTTTTCCCAAGATTGATGAAATAAATTTGAATATTGATATGACTAGTGTCTTGGCAAAGATTAGCTTACCTTTTCCTCTTACTGAAATAATGAACATTCCTTCTCTAAGGGATAATGTTAAGAGATTCCAAAGTATCCAAGATGAATATGTGGATCCTCTTATAGTATTACAATCTATGCATTACGATCATAGAAATAAAGGACATGCACCTTTTTTCATCTCTTTAGTAGCAAATAACCTCTTGCTTCATTATTGTATGATTGATTATGGGGATTTTTTTAATGTGATGCCTTTAAAGGTCATGGATCAATTATGTTTGAAAATCACAAGGCCTTATATAAATGTTTGTGGAATTGATTCAAAGGCCATAAAAGTTTGAGGAATTATTAAGGATTTGAAGGTTAGACTTGCCGCTTGTCTAGACATATCTCTCTTGATGTTTTTTGTAGTTATAGACATACTTGTTGCTTGGGGAATGTTACTTTCTAGAAAGTGGGCTGCAACTTTAGGAGGTAGCCTTCATATGCACTTATCTTATGCTACTATCTCAACTCCTAATGGAACCTTGTTCGCCTTTTATAGGTAGCTTATTGTGAAATATCAAGTTGAAGATCCTCAAGACCCCATGAATGAAGTAATGAATATTGGTAAGGAAACTAGAAATTTTGTGTTTCCTCAAACATGATATCACCAATTGAAGAAGACATTGAAGACATTACTAGTACCTCATTAACTTGGATACACCATGCCTACTTTTATGACCCTTCCATTTTTCCTTTTGAACTTGAATAAGGATCCAGGGTCTATTATGATTTTAAATCATGTTAATGAAGGAGCCTCACATTTGTGTGAAGATGATCGAAAGAGAATTACCTTGATAATTCTCATCACCCTACTTTAGATCAAGACAAGACAACTCAAGATGATGAAGGAATGATTGATCTTAAAGCAAGGACAAAATATTTTCAAAGAGTAAACTTAGTAGTTATGTGGGACAAAATAAAAGGGAAGCCGAGTATGCATAAGAAGCTTGATAGTTTATGGGATGGCCCTAACAAGATTGAGAAGAAGTTTGGAAGTAAGTCCTTTTATTTGACCACACATGAGGGAAGGAAGCTACCATTACCCATTACTAGATCGCTTCTGAAACCATACTATGCAAAAGKAACTTGAATTATCTGTTAGTTTAGAGTAACATAATGTTAGGTCATGTTGTAAGATTGCATATTGATTGTATCTTTTTTAACTGATATTAGTTATTGATTAATCTTMTGCATTCATGATARCTTAGCTTATATATGATGTAAGMTTTCATCTTGATTTTATCTTTTTTTTATTGATATTAGTTATTCATTAATCTTATGTATTCAYGATAGCTTAGCTTWYACACACACACATTGATGAAAATGAAAATATTTTTTCACATTTATTTTGTATCTTTCATATACTAGGATGGATCATATACCCCTGCTCTTTTTGTTACTGATAGTTTTATGTTAGAATATAATAAGAAATTTTTAGAATKATGCATGATTGCAGGTCCTTGAGTACYATATATGTTGAGKTTCTCATGCGCTCTATGGTGAGCACATGTCCCCATGTTGGAGCYAGATGTTACCCCCTYTCACCTAGKGGTAACTAGAGGATATCATTCTTCATGATCAAGATTGTAGATAATGGTCCTAGAGATGATGACCAACATTATCCACAAACAATATCCCCTTATATGCCTCTTCCTAATCATTGCTTAGCTTATTCACTTGATCAACAAGCTCATYTGATGATAGTGGTCCAACACACATGAGGTACATTAGCCATTCTTTCATATGAAGTGTTACATTTTATGTATTGGGAACTTAGGTAAGGACTATGAGTTGAAGTCAGATCATGAATCATGATGCTTGTAAGTTAYGATTTTTTTCCYTTTTCCACCTTGRTGACCATCATATRGACATTTTTATCARTYTATTTCTCTTTTGAATTTCATAATTTCTATGTTAATGCTACTTTGGGGTTTRAAGGCTAGGGAGATTTSRAAGGATATTCTATATTTTTGAAACTTCTAGATGTTATATTTTAATTAAGWAAGATGGGTATRGTGAGCTCAAAGGAAGTAGAATCATTTTGGTGACAAAACACTAAGGAAGTAGAATCATTTGACAYAAGGTATGTAATCATCATCGCACCATACCTTGGTTTTTGTTCTCTCATTTGTTAAGTTAGTGAAATCAAGTACAACCTAAAAAATMACTTTAAACTATGATAGTGAAATYAGTGAAGTACAACCGAGAAAATCACTTTAAACTCTTAGGGAGGCAAGATTTACATCAAAGAGATAACATTTGGAGTGCCAAATAAAGCAGTCGCGYAAGAACATATAAGAAATATGACTTAAAAGTTCCATGGAACACATCCCCCATATATATATATATATATACMCGTACGTGTGAACAAGGAGAGTGGGCCCCTTTCTTGTTTTCRAAGATGTTTGCAATATACCCATCTATATATACMCAYRTRTRTAYAWRSASAGTGAGCCCCTTTCWCGTKTKMACAAGWWGWKTGCAATAKMCCATCTTTCTCGTTTTCAAAGATGTTTGCAATATACCATCTATTGATGAAACAAATTGGGATTCRATAKAGTAKAAGTATTCKATAACAATTTTGCTAGATATGACATACCCARAKAGTGAAAACCAATGATATTACATGATCATTCCAAAATAAAATCAAAAGATCCTTKAAACTTTGACAACTCAACTTTCGAGCCTCACATCATGGGAAYRTTCTTRCTCCAAAGCTCTAAATYAATCACTGAATATTTTACTCAAATTRTAGGCCATCATATATTTTTTGTATTTCGAAATGGGCAATGAATCATTCCATTCAATGGTTGAAAAAAACCATTAATATTGTTAATATGCCTTAAAAGATTAGGTAAAAGGAAGATTTATAAGGTTTYSTAAGTAACACTKAGMTARGGAARACACAATGCCTAGGTTTATAAGGTATTTGATAAATCGAGATAGAATAGAYCCCTTTTTAATCAAAGAYTGAWTTKTGAGGCATAAACTGAATTGTGAAGCATARTGTAGAAAACAAAATGATAGGAAAACCATCATAACCTAAYCTAGTTYTGATGACTAGTAGGGATAAAAGTGAGTTAATGGAAGTTAGGATGAYGGTTCYAAGGGTGTTGAAACYAATAGTGARCTAAGGTGGGAATTGAAAGTAATTTTTTTTTGAGAGRAAGTGCCTTATAATAAAAGAAAATGAAGGGTATTAGTTTCATCAKTGTAYATCTAAGCAATGCAAATRTTTGAGCTAAAACCATTATGTACCATTATGTAGAAAATAATTAMYGATTCATAAAATAAACAAAGAACCATCTTGTACTTGTTTTCCAAATTTTGAACAAGTATTCATAAAATAAACAAAGAACCATCTTGTACTTATTTTCCAAATTTTGAACAAGTATTCAAATATGTCYTTAATTAGTAAATACTTTGCAACTTARCTTCATAACCATTGTTTTCACTCTCTCAATACCATTGGATTTTCATGCACCAACTCCAAAAGAAGAGTGTTAAAGAGGTGTAAAGCAAGTTGCCACATTTACATGACATTTTTGGGTTTCTTATTTTCTCTAGCATAAGATAMGATCATCTTATTGCTTCTAATAAGTGAAACAAACATGAAGCAAATAACATGAATATGGACGATCCTCATTAATCCAATATYTGAATGATTTGGAGGACAAATATGTATCAAGATTAGAATGCTTGAATAGAAATACAATTCTACACTAGGATGATAAATCCCAACACACATTACAACATTTATATAATTTAATCAATAAAACATCACAATTGTTAACAAGGGAAAATATCCAATAATATTTAGTGACTGGAAAAATTAACAAATCCCTCATGGAGTAGGTAGTGCCTCAAACCCAACAAAAACATGAATGCAATGCCCAACCTATCCCTAACCTCACCTGAGTTGGGCAAAAAATCATGGTTGTTCTTTCTTACTTCAAGGCTCTAGATTAAAGGAGGTACATTAACTCAAAGGAAATGTGTTATGATTTCTATGACCATGATGGGAATGGCTACTTTCTTTCATTAATAACACAATATTAGTCAAACACACAAAACCAATTTTAGCCATTGGGTCATAGATTGCAGTTGCCCTTTGAAAATTTACCATTTAATTTAAATTAAGGTTTCAACACATATCTGTTTGGGATATATTTATGCGATTGAGATAGCAATCAAAGTTAGTATAAGACCTGTGCCACAAAATATAAAAGATTCCAAGACTTTCTGACCATTCTTACCACATCTCAATAACCATGAACATTATATCATGCCTCGAGACCCACACCATCATATTTTACATGCATATATATGTTTAAGTAGGGCCTTTAACACTTGAAGAAATTACGTCAACTATATTCACCATATTCATCACACATCCTTTAACAATAGCCAACAACAAGATAAATCAACAATCAACAACATCTAGGTCAACATCAAGTGAACACGACACTACATCTTCACTCTTTTTTCCTCACACATACCTATACATCATGACCAACCATTGTCTGCATTGCGCATGTACCAATAGAATGTTGTCAAAACCACAAATCCACCATGATAATCACATCGAGAACCACCTTGACTAATCACTATAATGGCTCCACATGTTGTGAATCAATACCATCGAAATGTTGCCAATCATATGATCATGGATACATAATGAAAATAATATAAACCATCTCTCTCTCTCTCTCTCTCTCTCTCTCTCTCTCTATATATATATATAGAGAGAGAGAGAGAGAG
>SNQJ01S0220479.1:14778-28497 GCA_010110895.2 Picea sitchensis | reverse complement strand
CTGTTCCTCCTGAGATTTCACTTCCGAATCCCCAAGGGATTCTTGGACTTCTGCGCCTCTGCAGAGTCTTCACATGCACACTCTGATCCTGCCATATTCACTGTGTTACTTGCCATCAATGACAAGCATACGTTTCCTGTTAGACATTTGCCAACATAGATGTCCTAGATGGCACAAAAACACGTACTAAATATGGAAATTAGTGACAACTATGTTTTCACCCAACATCTGGTAGGTGGTGGCAAAGTCAAGATCTTTCTCACAGAGGTGGGGCCATTCAAAGGTCTCGTGGCCACAAGAGTTTAACAACGTGGTGAGTGCCATGAATGGAGGTTGGCTAAGAAAATCAATGACCAAGTTGGTACTTCTTGTATTATACTTGATGTTGAGGTGGAACTACTACAAGTATGTGGACCACTTCTGATGGCGGTCATTCTGCAATTTTCCTTGTGTCTGCATGAAATGAAACGACTTATGGTCAGTGTGGATGAATGTCTCCTTCTAGAGAATGTAATTCCTCCATTGGAGGTAGGATTGCACAATGGAGTACAATTATTTGTCTTAATTAGGGAACTTACATTGGTAATTTTATAGTGTCTAACTATGATAGGCCATGGGGTGGCCATCGTGAGTGAGGACTGGTCACTATGCCCACAAAATAGTACGAATCATCTATCTCAATCTCAAAGGGATGTTGCAGGTCAGGTAATGAAATCACCGGGGATGAGAATAAGTGCTACTTCAAATCATCGAACACTTGCTGTTGGGAGAGATCCCACACAAATGTTTCCTTACCACCACCCCGGTGACTTGGATGAGGGCCCATGCAATATGGGAGAATCCCAACATGAACTTGCGATAGAAATTGGCAAGGTCTAAGAAGATCCAAAGCTCAATGAGCATGGTTGGGGATGGATAGTCATAGATGACCTAGATATTGGCTGGATCCACATGCACACCATGCTCATCAACAATGTAGCCTAGGTACTAGACCCTGTCCATGTCGAAGGAGATTTTTTCCAAGTTGGCATATAGCTTGTGCTACTGTAGAGTGTGCAACACCTGTTGAATATGCTCCAAGTGTTCCACCCAAGTCTTATTCAATATTAGGATGTCATCTAGACACAACAATACAAAATAATTGGTGAAACACCATAATATATCATCCATTATCCTCATGAAATTTGCTGGGGCATTTGTCAAACCAAAGGGCATGACCATTCAAAAATACCTTCTTTTGACTTGAAGGTGGTCTTCCATACATTTTTCTGCTCTATTGGGACCTGATGGTAGCCAGAATTAAGATCAATCTTACTGAAATATTTCCCCCCCTTGAGTTGATAAAGGAGATTGTCGATTCAGGGAATTGGTTACCAGTTCTTGACAGTGATTTTATTTAGGGCCCGATAATCAATGCATAGTCACCAAATCCCATCTTTATTTTGCACCAACATGATTGGGATTCCACAAGGTGATGATCTAGTTCGGATGTGCCCCTTTTGGAGAAGTTCTCGGATATGATGCTTGATCTCCTCATTTTCTAACATAGAGCAATGATAGACTCACCCATTGGGTAGTGGTGCGTCGAGGGTCAGATCGATAGAATTCTTGACTTGACAGTGCAAAGTTACCCCAATAGGTGAGGAGAATATGTCTTTTTATTCTTCCATGATCTTATCCAATTGCTTCTACTGCATGGAGGGGTTAGTCGCAAAGGACATGGATGTGGATGCAATATTCTTCTCACTCTGAATCGAATTATGAAGAGGAAAAAATTCTTGGTTTGAGAGATGACCTTCCTGCATTGCTTGGCAGAGATCAAGGAAATGACACTAGGTGGGACTATCTTAGGTATCCTATATAATTTCCTGTTCAAAGTAATAATAACTCAGCAAGACCTAGACTCATATACAACATGACGTTTCCATAAATAAGGTTGGCCCAAAATAACATAAAAAATTTCAATGGGAGAAACATCACACAATACCTCATCTTTGAAGGGCTTGATACCATACAACAAGCAACACTTTGGTTGACGCAAACATCACTTCCTTGAAGGAGCCAACTGATGGTGTAGGGATACGTGTGTGGCATTGTCGATAGGGATAACTTCTTGATGACCTATGATGAGATGAGGTTCTTCTATATACCACTATCAATGATGAAGTGTAACAGGTTTCCTTTCACCCACATATGTGAATGAAAGAGGTGCTCACCTTCCTTTATCTCATCAAGTTCACCGGGTTGGATCTAGGTGGTAGAAATGATGGCACTGGGTTCTGCATCGATGATCTATCTCCCCTTTTCTGGTTCTAACTCTAAGTAGAACCCACATATGATTCATAGGCTTTCATCTTTTCCACCAATGACTGCTTCGAGCGACAATCAACAATGTTATGCAAGGGGCTCTTATGGAAGTCGCACCACTTCTCAGTGTCTTTATTCTTCTTTCCATTGTACTTCTTTGTTTGCGACTTAGACTAGTTATCCTGAGCCTGTCCTTCTTTGCTTTTCCCTTTGTTCTACAGGTTGGGGCTTCCTTTTCCCTACTTCTGCAGTGAGGGGTTCCCAGACCCGAACTCCTGTGTCTTTTGTTTAAGCTTCTGCTTGATTTTGATAATGTATAGATAGGCCACACCCAAGTATGAGATGTCTAAAAACTCCATTTATATATGGATGTATCTATGTAGACTACCACAATACTTTAGCACCATATGTCACTCATAATATTTGATACCCAACTTGGTGCGCAAGGTATGGAATACATTGGTGAACTATGGCACTATTTGGTCTCTTTCCTGCTGCAGTGTGGTTCATCTTGTATACAAGTCGTCATAACTTCCAACAAGGTAGTGTTGTTCCATTTATCCCCATTTTGTGGATAACTAAAGAGATTATGTCTCTAGGCCCTCAGGTTGCAGATTCTGAGTGCTGAGATACTACATGACCAACAATACCCTTTTTTATAGTTGGAGACCCCTCTCACCACCAAAAATTTCCATATGGCATCCACCACATCAGCTGGATTCCAGAAGGCAGTGAGCCTTGCTCCATGAGGTACAAGTCAATATTATGGTGATCATCATTTCAATATTTAAGTCAGTTGAGTATGTTGTATCTTATATTGCTCTATATTTCATGATATATGCTTGGACATTATGCCTTTTACCCTGCTTCACCTTGGTGGTTGACATTGTTCCCTAGTAAGTGGTTTTCCTTGGGGATGGGTTTGCTACTAGGAGATCCCTTAATGAGATATCGTACCGTTCGTGACCATATTTACCACTTTCCATCATTATTCCCCTCCATTTCCTTATCTCTTGGGATTTTAAGGTGTATTGAACCAAGAAGGGGTTGTCCCTCATTCTATGGGAAGAAGGGGTTGAAGGTCCAGAGGGATTGATGTTGGGTAAAATTAAAAGCCTTTTATGAAACTTCCAGATGCTTCACCCAGGGATCACCCAAGAAAGCAGTGAAAATCTTATCTTTGAGTAAATGCGGCCCACAATATAATAAATAATTCTTAAAAGGTTAGTTGAAGGATAAGAGGTCTCATGATGAGATGACCTATCACGTCCATGAATATTTAGTGGTATGAGATTACCATCATTTGGTCACCAAACCAAGGTAATGGCTCTCAGTTGCATGGATGAGAGAAAGGGGGTCTCATCATGGGCCAACCTTCTCATTTCCACTAGATGTTTGTGGCTGACATTTCCATTATCTCGTCACCATGCCAGGGCAGTGACCTTCAACCTCTCCTTCAATTTATGAAAGAATAAAAGAATGTAAATTAATGGGCTTGGAAAAATTGCATTGCGAATGAAGGTACCACACACCCTCTACAAAGGCACCCATGAATGAGACACTACGACCCTTGTATGTCATGATCCCTATGCCCATTGAGTCTTGAACCCAACCACTTCATCCAATTTACATGGATTAGAGAAGGATCTATTGGAAACTCTCCTTGACCTAGGGAAAAACCTATCCAATAAGACACCTCGTCAACCCTCCCATATTCAAGCTTGACAAGTTGCATAATGTCTTTGAGAAATTAATTGTTTGATATAGTGATCTTTGATGCACATGCTTAGGTGGCTCATTTATTGATTGGATTCACTTATCATGATGTTATGACTTGAGATCCTTAGAGGGTGTGCTCATTTGTCTTTCTAGGACCTAGTTGGTGGAAATTTTTGGAAGAACACACCTAGCTTGGGCTTCCATGGGGCTGCAAGCCCACAAGTTGGATTCCAAGGGCCCACATGATGGATAAAGAAGATCAAACTTTAAAGGCCTTGAAGATGACATGGGTGATATATCCTAGACCCCACATGCCAAACGTTTTGCCTAGGAGAGGAAAAACGTCTCATTTTTGAGCATGGCATCATCTAGGTGGTTAGGGCTTCTAGGTGATGTATCCACTCATTGACACATGGACGTTTTGAGGAGGAGTAGGTCTTCTCTATGAGGAGATTTCCTAGATTCTTGACATGTGGCCTTTGGAGTCCTACCCATGCTTCTCCAACACCAAAAACTTCTTCTAACTGGAAAAACGTCCCCTAAAGGGGAGACATCCATGTAAAATTAGGGTTTATTTATGCAAAAGTGAAAATTTTAATGAATTTTTTAATATTGCTTTGTTAAAGGGGGAAATATTAGGGTTGTTGACCCCTAGTCTTGTGGTTTACCCCTTAATTTATGGACAAGTCACCTTGGTGACATTTTGTATAAATAAGAGATCATAAGCTCTCATTTGAATATAACTCTCCCTCTTGTGAGAAGTATTGGTCTGAAATTTTCGCTACACTTGGAGCATTTTTCCTCTTGTTCTATGAAATCATTATTTTTTGTTATGGCGTGATGATGATGATGATGCACTATCTCTAGGAGGTCATTCTCTTGGTTTTATGGAGTTTTACTTTGGCATGTTAATGCTTTTCCTTGAATGGTATGGTCTCTTTACTTTGTTATTATCATTTATAATTCAAGATAATGTTTTTTTGGACAAGTCTAGATAGGGAGTATAAGGGAATACACCCGTATCCTAGTTTCCACCATAATTGTCAAGCTTTTAAAGTTATTTTGCAAGGGTTTAGTTGAGGAAGTAAGATGATTTGCACCCCTCATCTTCAAAATCTAGATAGCATACTTGCCTTGGGAAGTAAGAGGATTTACACCCCCAAGGATTTAGTAACCCTATCCCTTTATTTTTGACCCCATTAACCCATAACTAGAGGCACTAGTCTTGCATTGGATAAACAAATTATTGCATTGGGAAACATGATTTTTGGTCATTTTTAATTCTTGCAAACTGGATTGTATTCCTTGTGCCTTGGGAACCTCACAACCACTAAGGCATCCCCATCAAGGGTCTACTTCTTTCTGATGTTATAAAATAAAATCTTCATCCAATAGGGCTGCAGAAACCCTAACTCATTTGCTTGAATAACTCTCTTATCAACCATTGGATTTTGCTCAAAGTTTGCACACTTATTCTTCTTGGCCTAGCACACTTTTTGGAAATGTTTGAGGGGTTTTAAGTGGCTTATTTTATTTCTGTAATACATTGAATGTTACATACATAAGGCTGATATAATTTTCTGCAGACAAGTGTTTACAACAACCTTATATTTTTATGCTAGCATATTGGTTTTTCATCTTGAGTTTAACTAGTCATTAACTAGTCTTTCTCTTGTATCTTCTCCTTGGTCTCTAGAATTTATTGAACATATTATAATAACATATTATTTCTGATATATAATGTTATCTATTGATTCAAATTAGGGACAACAATATTAACTTGCTGATCCAACTAACATACATCATTGCAAAGTGGGTTTTCTTGTGTCTCAGGTAGGTATTACACCATTTACAGGTTACTCAACATACATGAAAACCCTTGGAACTTCCCAAGACTTCATTCCACACATTTCACTCCACTTAGAATTGACCTCTAGGGTCTCCACTTCCATATCTATCCATATCCATCTCATTCCCCCTAGGGTCACCGAGATCGCCTCCCTAGAGTGACCTAGTCACGCTTGAAGTGAAAAACCTACATCGAGGTGACATTGGGTGTAGGATTCCCAAGTTGTAGCACTTTATTTTGTGGTTGGTTCAGGATTTTCCCAACCTAAAACTTGCACTATAACAATGCCTTAATAACATCCCTGAAGGAACCCCAAGTGGGTTCAATTGCAAACAATGTAGATCCATCTATTTACTTCTTCTCACAGAAAGTATCCCACCAATCTTTGACATCAGGGACGGCCTTGAGGAGTGAAAATGTAATCTTTTCACTATCGAAAAAGTTGTGGACAAAAAAATACCCTTCTATAAGGTTTAACCATTTATCTATGACATCTGCATCTATTTGAACTTCAAATATAGGATTATCAAAATTGATCTGCACCTTGAAGGGGGCGAAGCCTTCTCTTGAGGTA
Organism: Picea sitchensis; assembly: GCA_010110895.2. Taxonomy (NCBI): domain Eukaryota; kingdom Viridiplantae; phylum Streptophyta; class Pinopsida; order Pinales; family Pinaceae; genus Picea; species Picea sitchensis. The sequence continues at coordinate 22,048 of SNQJ01S0220479.1, read as the reverse complement.
GATGCGTCGCTTTTCAGCAACCGTCAAAGGATTTGTGCAAAGTTTTCCAACATCTCGTTCCTCTGTCACTGGAGGGATTTCTCGAGCAAAATTTTGAAAGGATCTCTTGTCCATTCATATTTATTTTTTCCCTCCATGGAAGGTTTCTTTGGCGTGCGAGAGCGGTTTCCCTCAAGAGAAACAAGCTTGAGACCCAACTCTCTATACCCTGACCTCGTCGGGGACATGCACTAAAAACAATAAGGATCATACCTCTCTGATACCACTGATCCAGATTTATGAGCGGGACAAAATGAAAACAAGGATTGATAATATTAACACAAATACACAGTGAGTAATAATAGAGATACAATGAAACTTGAATTCTATTAAATAAGAAAAATGCTGAAACTGTAAAATGCAGACTAAAACAAGCTTGCTAGAATGGTGGCAACTTATCTCTGAGAAGAGATGTGACGACTACACTCATTCACAAGAAGATGAGTACAATGAGGCTGCAAAATCCTTTTTACATAAAACATGAATTCCAAAACCCTAGACATGCAAAAACCTAACCCTATGAGATGAAGAGCCAAAAGTCATGTGGGTCTTGTTGGTGTAAGTTGGTACATCAACTTCTTGGGGTCATAAATTTTGCATACGATCTCTGTTTGGGGAGTTCAATACCTCATCGGAAAGGTATTTACAATAAGTGCAACTTTCACAAGCGATCAAGGAATGTTATCAATTACCCATGGTCCCCAAAAATTCCAAAAAAACGTTGTTTAGGGCCTCAAAGCGGCCCCAAAAGTTTTGGACTTGAAAATCTAGAAAAAAAAACTACGAAGATGAAAACTGTAACTGCCAAGATGAAAATTGTATGTGAGCCAGTTGGAATAAGTGGGTGGGCACCAATATCCACCTAGATCACCCGACAAGAAGAGAATCCCAGTCCACGCCACCACGAAGCTCTTCTTTGAACATTTTTCGGTTCATTTTGGACTCCCACAAACCATTATCTGAGATCGAGACAAAAGGTTCCTGGGAACATTTTGGTCTAGCCTATAGTCAATGATGGACAACAAGCTGACTAAATCAAATTCCTTTCACCCACATGCTGATGGAAAAAAGTAGGTATTCAACAAGATGATTTTCCATGTCCTAAGGAGGTACAATTCCAAACATCCATGCACATGGGATGAAATCCTTCCTTGTGTTCAACATAGCTACAATAGAGCCCTCCACAAATTAATTGGCCACAACCCTTTTAAGGTGTGATTGGGGTTCCAACCATTGGGCGCCATCAATGTATCTCTTCCCATTGTAGATACATAGGAAGAATCCTCCCATGCTCAGACCGAGGCTGATCGAGTAGCCAAAATCGTTGAGTGAATCCAACACATCCAACAACAAGTTCATGATATTTTACAGAAAGCCAATGCCAAGTACAAGCAACACCATTATCAAAATCAGGTACCACACAAGTTTAAAATGGGAGATAAGGTATGGTTGCATTTTTAGAAAGAGAACCTCCAAGGACACCCTATATTTCATGCTTTTGAATTAAGTATTCCTCCTTTCCTTGGATTGCACATAATATTTAATGTGGAACTACTTTGACCATATTTTCCACCTCTCCTAGACACTTCAGATACATCCAAGCACTTGGCCCTTAAAAAATCAATCCTAAATGCATTGAATAGCATACAATTGATCAGATCATGGACACCAATATGAAGGGAACCCATTGGCTAAACATCCAACTCTATCGAGTCGTCAAAGCAGGCTGGTTTCTTCATCACGGTAAGTGGCTCACTAGAAGTTAGATTCAATAAAAGTTTCCCCATATGATGGAGGAACTTGATGCAATGAATACCATTTCCTCTTAATGGGTGAGGACTGATCTAGGTGGACATTGGTGGCCACCCACCTATTCCACTGACGCAAATTACAGTTTCCATCTTGGTAGTTTTTCTACAACTTTTCGGGTCCCAAACTTCCGAGGCCATTCTGAGGCCATAAACGACCTTTTTTGACTTGCAATCACCCAATAGTTATCTAATGGGATGTATTGGGTCATTCAGAATGTGTACTCCCCAACTAGACCTTTCTGATGAGGTATTGAGAAACCCAAATATAGACCGTATGCAAAAGTTTCACCCTCGGGAAGTTGATGTATCAACTACCCCCATCGGGGCCCACAAACCTTTTGGCGTTTCATCTTATGGGGTTAGGGTTTTCTCATTTATGATTTATGTTTAAAAATGCCTTTAGAGCCTCATTGTAATCAAATTATTGTGAATGAGCATAGCTGACACATCTCTCTTCAGAGATAAGCTACCACCATTCTAACTAGTTCTTATGCTTTGCGTTTTACAATATTTTGTATTCCATATAGTCATTAATAGAATATGAGTTTTACCGTATTACTGTATTGCTTGCAATATCTCTATGTATTTCCTTACTATATCTCTGTTATATTTCTTCCTTCATGTCGTTCTCAAAATAATCTGGATGGCCTCCTCTCTCTTACCTTCATAAACCCCACCTCACCTCCCCTTCATTAGCTTGCGTCTTCCTCCTCCTCCTCTTAATTATATCCTCCTTTCCACCTCCCCCTCCCATCCCCATATTCCAGCCACCCCGTTCACCATCAACCTCCTCCTCCTTCTCCTCTTTTTCTTCCTTCTTCTCCTCTCTTTCCTTGCCCCTCCATATAAATTCATGTACCCCCTCTCCTCTTTTTATCCTACTTCACCTCCCATTATTCCCCCCTCTCTTTCCTCCTCTCTTCTTTTCCTAACTTTATTTCCTCCCCCATCTCCTTTGATCCCATTTTCCTCCTCACCACCTCCATCCACTATGCATATACCTCCTCCCTTCACCCTCTTCTTCCTTTTCTCTCCCCTACTCTAACTTCTCCCTCCCCTCCCCTTCACACTCTTGCCTCACCATTAAACACCCACCCACTTACCACCTTACCTCCTCCTCATTTGTCTCCTCATCTATCCCCCCTTCATACCCATCCTCCTCCTCTTCGTTGTCCTATTATCCTATCCTAATCTATCTCCTCTTCCTCTTCCTATTCGCCTATCCTGCTCTACCTCCTCTTCTTCCACCTACACCCCCTTACCTCCCTTTCCTACTTCTACTCCTCCTTCACTACCTTACTWCCACMCCCCTTTCTCCTCCCTCACCTCTCTCTTACCTCCATRATCCYCACCTCACATCCTTTTCCCCATATTACCCTCTTCTTCTATGCYTACCCTTGATTCCCTTCTCSTACCTCWTTTTTTCTTYCTCCTCACACTCTTACCTTCCMTCTTCCTACCTTATGCATCCCTCTCCTRCATTCTTCCTTKCCTCTTCACYTTCTCTACCCCCTTCATCCCTACCACTTCCCTTGTCCCCCTCCTCCTCTCTCCYCTTTACTTTCTCTCCTCTACCCTCTYTCACCTYMCCYCTCCACAGTCACCCCCTCATCACCCTTCTTCTTCCTCCTCCTTGACCCCCATTTCTACTCATCCTCCTCTTACCCTCCTMTCCTCCTCTACCMTTTTCCTCCTCTTTTTCCTCCCYATCATCTGCTAAAYTACATTCCTTACCCCTACTCCTCCTCATCCATCACCTCATTGCTACCCATTTCTCCACCCTCTCCTATCTCCCATCCTCTTCGCACTCTTKCCTCACCATTACACACCCACCCACTTACCACCTTACCTCCTCTTATTTTGTCTCCTCATMTATCCCCCTTCCTACCCATCCTYCTCCTCTTCCTCCTCCTATTCGCCTATCCTRRTCTACCTCCTYTTCTCCCACCTCTACCCCCCTACCTTCCTTTCCTAATTCTACTCCTCCTTCACTACCTTACTTCCACCCCCTTTTCTCCTCCTCACCTCTCTCTTACCTCCATGACCTCCACCTCACCTCCTTTTCCCCATATTTACCTCCTCTTCTATGCCTACCCTTGATTTCCCCCTACTACATATTTTTGCCTTCCTCCTCACACTATTAACTCCCCTCTCCCCTCTCCCTACCTTATGCTTCCCTCTCCTACATTCCTCCTTGCCTCTTCACCTTCTCTACCCCCTTCATCCCTACCACTTACCTTATCCCCCTCCTCCTCTCTCCCCTTTACGTACCCCCTCCATAGTGACCCCATTCCCTCTCCACAGTCACCCCCTCATCACCCTTCCTCTTCCTCCACCTTGACCCAAATTTCTACTCATCCTCCTCTTACCCTCCTTTCCTCCTGTACCGTTTTCCTCCCCATCATCCCCTAACCTACATTTCTTACCCCTACTCCTCCTCATACATCACCTCATTGCTTCCCATTTCTCCACCCTCTCCTCTCTCTTACCTCCATGAACCCCACCTGTCTGCTTTCTCCTCCTCATCTTCTTAATTGTTTAATCCTTTATACTTCCCTATCCCATCCCTCCTCCTCGTCCTCACCCCTCCAACTAAATTCATATACCCCCTCTCCTCTTTCACTCCTACTTCACCTCCCACTATTCCCCCTCTCTTGCTTCCTCTCTTTCCCCATGACTCTCTTTCCTCCCAATCCTTTGATTCACGTTTCCTCCATCCTCTAGCTACTTGCTTTCCCACCTCCTCCTCTTCTTCCTTGTCTCTACCCTCCTTTTGCCACTCTCACCTTGCCATTACACACCCATCCCCTTACTACCTTACCTCCTCCTTATCATCCTCCCTATTCTCCTCTAACACCCTCCCTCCATACCCTTCTATACCTCTCATTTACTCAATCCTCCTACCCCTCCCCTTCCCTTCCCTCCCCCTTCTTCTACTCTAGTGTTAACTTCCCTCGTGACCTCTTCCTCTTACCTTATCATCTCCTTTCTTTCTACTTGCCTCCTTGAAACTCCCTCATGTTTCCACCTCCTCCTTTCATACTAATCTTACATTAAAGAAACATAAATGAAATAATTTAGTTTTTTTCTACCATATAAGAAAAACTCAACACACATCCATTGAAATCTACATATAACAGATGAAAACATAAATGCATAACATTACAATATAAAATTCAAATAAATTAAATATACATCCAATGAAATCTAAATATAATAAATGAAAACATAAATGCATAAGATTACAATATAAGATTCAAATAATTTAAATACACATAGCACATTCAAAAGGAGATAATTCAAATAATTTAAATACACATAGCACATTCAAAAGGAGATAATCATAATGGAAGATAATTAACAACCTTCTGATAATGAATCGCTTACATGAATATGATTGTAGGATTGTCGTGTATGTAAAAGTATTTAAATCGCTTACATAAATATGATTGTAGGATTGTCGTGTATGTAAAAGTATTTAAAACAAAACATAAGTAAACATAATTAACAACCTTTTGATAATGGATCTCTTAGAAGTATAACAACCTTTTGATAATGAATCACTTAGAAGAATAATACTCTCTCATATATAAAAATATTTAAAATAAAATATAAGTAAACAACATCTGTTTTTATAAAGTGAATTAAATATAACAAAATATTTTATAATTGAAAAATTGACATAAAATCTGTCACCGTCGGATTAGGCATTCACATTTTCGCAATTATGCTTACCTTTGAAAATGCTGTGTCTAAAGATGCAATTCCTAAGCATTGCAACTCAACTTTCAGGGATCGACCATCACTCCTTTCCCTTGGTAGTTCCTCCGTGGGATCATGGCGGTTATGTGACGCCCCATTCCAAATCCTTGCACAAAATAATAAACAAAAAGAACACAATTAAATTAGATACATTGAATTCCCTATGATAAATGATTTACAAAAAATTTAGACAAAGCATTGACTCAATTTGTTTCTTAATGAAATGGGTATTGTATATTTATACTAATGACCCACAGAGAAATATGAAAATGTTTCCATATAAAAACTAGAACACAAAATAAAATGGTCTGCAAAATATGGGAGTTCCTAATTCAAATTAGAGAAGCAAATTTGTGATCTCTCTCCTCTTCCTTCCAGTACTTTCGATCGTTTGATCACATTTCCACATAATAACACACATCACTCGAGTGTAGATTTTTCTTCTACAAAGTTTACAATTTAGAACATACAACTATTATATGGAAACTGTAAATAAATCTAGAATGCCCGTAGGCATACCAGAGGTTAGAAAATAGCTCCTTATGAAGTGTTACTCAATAGATTGAATTAAGAAAAGAAGATTATGTGCCTAACATTGGTATTAATCATTGAATCGTAATTAATCATCATTTCTAGGAAAATAATTGTCCTCACCTCACTTAAGGATGGGACTTGAGGAAATCTCCAGTCATCATTCGACTCCGAAGGATTTACATCACATGCATGTTCTATTATGATCCTATCGCCATGCTTCCTCTCCGCTATAACGTATCACACATCATGAAATGAACATTATAGAAACAATTTTTGTTTAAACTATGCTTTTTTTTGGGTAAACTGTTATATTAGAAACAATTTTTCCCTCTCTGTTTTCTCTTCTTTTTGTGTAAACTGTTATATCAGAAACCGTTTCACCCTCTCTTTTCTTTTCTTTTTTTGTAAATTGTTATATCAGAAACCGTTTCTCCATCTCTTTTTTAAGACTGTTAAATTATTTGCCCGCTCCACTTTCTCTTCCATTCCCAATGACTAAAATATCTGCTCGCTCCACATTCAAATTGTAATAAAAATTCTATTTAATGGATGAACCATTCAAAGGTCTTATGGCATCTAGTTCAAACATACTCTCTTATGCTGTTCTCCTATCGTGACCGAGTCCATAAACCAATGAGTATTTAGATATCTAATTACCTTTCAACACGTGCCACTGTAACTTCTTAGTGGCCTTGGATTCCCTTGAACACTCAATCCCTTGCCACTTAGAACACATGTTACTTTAACTTTAGTCGTAGAATGTTAGTGGCATTGGATTTCTCTTCCAATGATCCATGGATAAAGTTAATTTTGCATTTTCAATATTTAATAGTGTAGAAATATAAATTGTAATTTAATTGAAATTTATATAATTAAAATTAATAATTATTATGGGAAAAATAATTTTTTTATAATATTTAGATTTTTATTTATTTAATTTTTTATAATAAAATTATGAAAATAATTTTTAAAGGTAAAAAGATAAGAAAAACAAATATTTTTTATATTAAAAATATGATAATGATATAAATCTCAAAGTCATGGTTAAAAATAATAAGAAAAGGAAAATTTATATTAAAAATATTTTTAAAATATGATAATGATATAAATCTCAAAGTCATGGT
>SNQJ01S0220479.1:0-14768 GCA_010110895.2 Picea sitchensis | reverse complement strand
AGTTTGCCGAAGGCATACGTTGTTAAATTTAAGGATAAAGTTACAGGAATAAAAGAATATAAACTATCGGGAATTCCAATATAACAAGAAAATTTAGATTGTATATTTTTTCCTTTCCAAAAGTCGAGACAGGGGTCTGTAAAGGAAAACCTGACTAAGCCATTCGGTCAGACCCTTTAGTTTTACAGTCAACTCTCTTATTAGATCTTGGAAACATTTTTACAGAGTCATAAAAATGAACAATCTCTACCACAGTCTAACCTGAATGCCTAAGCTTCTTGGAAGGGTAGAACGGAACACGAATACCTTTGGCGCGGGTGATCGAAATTGCACTTCATATCTTTGCCCGATCGAAACCTTGTACATTGCAAAAGACATCTTTTTAGTCTTGATCAAGAGAGATGGAAGATTTAATTTAATATTAAGAAAAATAGTTGAAGTAATACTCATCTATAGTTGGAGGGGTTCGACATCCTTCACCATTGTAATGAACTGCGTGCCTCCCGGGCCAAGAAGGAAGGAGGGGCCCAAAATCTCCCTGGTGGGTACCCTCGCAAAGAAAATCAGAGAGGCCCACCATTAGCTTTACGGACCAGTAAATAACTAGAAAAACATTTTAAAGGTTGTTTATTCGAATGCTGAACATATATCTAAAGGTCATACGACAGGTATAAACCAACCTTTAACTCAAAGTAAAATGTAAAGATGAGATGTTGCGGGCCAATAAGCATTATCACTAAAATCTGTTTTGACTATGTAATTTAGCTTAGATACAGACACAATACAGTGCCGAAAAACCCCAATTGCGCTTACCCCTTTTGAAATGTTTTCAGATTTGTAAGAGGAGGAGAAATAACAACATAAACCCCAATCGCCCTTAGTATGTTTAACAAAGTACAATCTTTGTCTTAAGATTTAGACTGACTACCAACCCTTTTTATGAACGGTCCCCAAACAATAAGTGTACAGTCAAATGTTTTCATGAAATAATCGGACAACTGAGAACCCGAGAATAACCTTCTTACCAGACACCCAACCAAGTTAGTGACGACATTCAAAGCANATACTTCATCGAGTTGTAAATCTGAATGTATCCCCTTTCAATGCCTTCGTGCTGCTAGGGTTCTTCGTTAACTCCTTCATTGAAGTGCTCTGGTAATTGTCACACTTAATTTCCTTTGTTGGGTTGGTGCAACAATCCCATTTTCATATCCAATAGCATGTCTAACGAGGAGCCATAGGCCAGGGAATCAAGGTGGAGGATGTAAAATCAACAATCATTGAATGTTGATGTCATCGAGCCCGAGGCAACGTCGATGGAACTGTGATCGAGGTAAAAGAGGCTTGTACGAAGCATGAAAGTGTTGAGTTTCCCGTCTCCGTGGCCATATTCTTGCATGCTTGAGCATGGAAATGAATCCTCTAGATCCTCGCCTGTGTGGACATGAGTCCCATCTTATTGAAGCCTCTTCTGCATTGCCATTCCAGGTAGGTAGTTCTTTGAGGAAAGATCGAGACTCGAATTTGGAATTTTTTTTCCATTTATGACAAATCCGAATTTGGAATTTGATAATTGTAATTAAATTATTATGACTGTTGGGCAGAGACCTGATTCGACCCAACAAATTATTTGACTTGACACTTGTATGAAAACATAATATTTTATATTGATTGCAAAAGGACAAGTGGAACAACCATGTTAAAATCAGCTGACCATGACTCCATGAGTGGGGAACATGTTGGAACTACCTCTGGGCTGATTATTACACGTGGAAAATCAGAGATTTGGCCATTGGCAGGCCCTGGAAATCAAGGATTTAGAAAGATGAGAAAATTCCCAAGGGTAAAAGAAAGACCTAGGCAAAATGATTATTGTGTTAAATAGCATATGTGAGGAGGCAGGACATTGCCAAGTATGCGGGAAAGAGACTATTGTTAGTTTTTTTGTTCGTGCTGTTATGAACACTACTAATTGAGTGTGAGGCAAGAGGAGTCTGCAAAAACCAAAAGACATTGATGAGGAGGAGTTTTCCGAGTTAGCCCTCATGGATTCATGGTCAGGCTAGGGGGTGGATTGGGCAAGTGAATTTGACCACCCTGTCCTACGGTTGGGAGGAACATGGCTGTTCCCTTTGTCTCCCCGTGAATTGATCCAGATATGCATTCTAACTCCTTCTCTGTTTAGAATGACTAAATTGGTTATTGGAATGTATTTGTCATTTAGATTGGAATAATATCATGGATGAATTCTGTTCGCTATTGTGAAGCATAAAAATTACAGAATGTCATCAGACTTAGTACTGAATAATTTTGTCAACTTAAAGCATATAATGAATAATGAAGATCCTTTTCCTTACTTGTGATACATGAAGAATGCATGTGGCCAATTCTAGAATTTATTCTATAGACTAGGTTATTACTGTATATATATATACTTATGCTGGAACTAGTATGGATTACTAACCTTCTATATATATATACTTGGATGTATTTATTATAGATATATATGTATATAAGTATGTCCATTTGCTTGGTTTTCACTCGACATGAACACGATAGAAGAAGAATTGAGACTCAATGTCGATAGCATATTGTAAACTGTTATATATGGAAGTAAGGAAATTTAGGAATAGATTGAATACATCTCGGAATATATCAAGTAGCCTGCCAAACTAATTGAAAAATCAGATTGAATAATACCTCCGTAAATACGAAAGGATTTCAGACCCAGTACTCTTAGTTTGCCGAAGGCATATGTTGTTAAATTTAAGGATAAAGTTACAGGAATAAAATGATATAAACTATTAGGAATTCCAATATAACAAGAAAATTTAGATCGTATATATTTTCCTTTCCAAAATTCGAGACAGGGGTCGGTAAAAGAAAGCCCGACTAAGCCATTCGGTCAGACACTTTAGTTTACAATCAAATCTCGTATTGGATCTTGGAAACATTTTTACAGAGTCATAAAAATGAACAACATCTACCATAGTCTACCATGAACGCCTAAGCTTCTTGGAAGGGTAGAACAGAACCCGAATACCTTCGGCGCGGGTGATCAAAATTGCACTTCATATCTTTGCGCGATTGAAACCATGTACATTGGAAAATACATATTTTTAGTCTTGATCAACAAAGATGGAATATTTAAGTTAATATTAAAAAAAATAGCCGAAGTAATACTCATTTGTAGTTGGAGGGGTTCGATATCCTTCACCACTGCAATGAACTGCATGCCTCCTAGGTCGATAAGGGAGGAGGGGCCCGGAATCTCCCTGGTGGGTACCCTCATAAAGAAAATCAGTGAGGCTGACGATTAGCTTTACGGACAAGTAAATAACTAGAAGAAAATTTTAAAGGCTGTTTATTCGAATGCTCAACATGTATCTATAGGTCATACGACAGGTATAAACCAACCTTTAACTCAAAGTAAAATGTAAGGATGAGATGTTGTGGGCCAATAACCATTATCACTAAAATTTGTTTCGACTCTGTAATTTAGCTTAGATACAGACACAACATAGTGCCAAAAACCCCAGTCGCGCTTACCCGTTTTGAAATGTATTCAGATTTGTAAGAGGAGGAGCAAGAACAACATAAACCCCAATTTCCCTTAGTATGTTTCACAGAGTACAATCTTTGTCTTAAGATTTAGACCGACTACCAATCCTTTTTATGAATGGTCCCCAAACAATAAGTGTACAGTCAAATGTTCGTCAAATAATCGGACAACCGAGAACCCGAGGATAACCTTCTTACCAGACGCCCAACCAGGTTAGTGACGACATTCAAAGTGTGCCTGAGTGACTCACATCTTGGGGATTAAGCATAGAAATGGGCACATACGAAACCCTAACCTAATAAACTCCAGAGCCATAGTTATAGTGAAGTACGATGTATGCTAGAGAGAAATCCAGTACTTAAACCAATGATTACAGAACTAAAATGAAAAACGCTACCTACATGAATTCATGAACAAGAGTTATAAATAACAATAAGACGGAGCGAACTTGCAGAGTGTTTGATTAAGGATTTTAGTTTTAGATTTAGATGCTTACCGATAGGAGGAGTAATCCTAAGAGGCGCTCCTTGCCACCATTCTCCTCATGCAGAGAGTGGTACAGAAGCACCAGGAAGGTGTAAGGTGTTTTCTTTCAGAGAAAGTTTGTTCAGAATGACCTCAGACAACTACGGTTACCCTAAAACCCCGAACCCCATGATTATTGAATGCGAAAAGTACAACCGAGAATGTGCCATGTGATATGAGTGACTTGGTGTGTTTGGATTGGTTTAGGGTACAAGGTCGGATCTCTTCCTTCATCCACCTCCATTAATGGTGAGTCAGATATTAACTCCCGACTATCAACGTCCTGCCATTTAATTTATTTCACGGAGACAAGGGTGAGCCTCCTCGAAACCCTACGTTCGAAAATATCAATCCTTTGATTACTTCTAGTTAGGTTAGTACCGATAGTTACAATGTGTCTACACCTGGAAAGATTAACCAACTGTCTGCTTAGAGTTCTGCTATTAACTAGAACTTAGGCTGCGGGTGAAGAAAAGACTCTTTGTCTAGAAGTAGTTACCAAGGGAGTCATCGAAGTCATATTTACCTAGGGAAAGCCAAATAGTTAAGTGCAACGACGAAACATATAGAATCTGACACCCTTACTATGTGTACAAAGTATTATTCGTGGGTTTTGGAGTCTAAAGTTGCGCGTCCATGTTTTACAAAGAATCTAGGGCCCTAATTCCTAGGGTCATGTATTTCATTTCTTCAGAAGGATAACCTTTTAATCCCCTTGTAAAATCTAGTAGGACGTAAACAAAATTTGAAAGGAAAACTTTGGATGTTGAGTCTATTATATGTGGAATGGGAAGGTGAATACTTTAGGTATCATAGTTTCAGAATAAAAATTAAATGGATATTTCTCTAAGTATGAGTATGTGTTACAGTTTTAGAGTTTTAATGTGCCTTAGAAGATTTTTTTTTTTGGATGAAATTGAGGTATATTACACATGGTATCAGAGCGAAAGTTACAACACTGGACCTGAATAGGGTCACATTAGTCGCTTAAGCATATGTTGCGATTTATGAAAAAATAATAAACCTTGTTGTTCCAAACAAAAATACCTTTCTGTTTTGTGATAATTATGGCATCTTAGGACAATGCAGAAATTGGGATGGAGGGAAATCCAGAGCAGAGACCTCCTGGAGATCCAAGACAAAATAGGGATGGAATCTCACCCACGGAAGTGTTGGAAACAATGAGGAATCTTATTATTGAACTACAGGTTTTCAAAGGCGACAACGAGAAACTGAAGAAAGCACAGCAAGAACAACAAGAGATAAACGAATTCCTACTACGCAGTATAGTGACCAAGAAAATCCCAAAGGATGATAATAACGACGAAGAAGTCAGCAAGAGAGCTTCCAAGAACTCAGGACCAGAAACATAAAAAGGAGATAGCTCATCTGAAGGAACACCTTCAGCTGAAGACAAAACTAAAACAGACAGAAAAAGGAAACAAGTAGACCACCTTGAAGGAGAATTCAAAAAGATCAAACTAGCTACCTTCAATGGAGAATCCAAGACAGGAGAAGAAGCTGAGGCATGGTTTCTAGACATCAAGAAATACTTCCAGATCTACAACTACTCCAGTAATATGAAGGTCAGAATGGCCATCTACAATCTGAAAAGGAAGGCCAACATTTGGTGGCAAGACCTGAAATTGGCCAAGGGACTAAAGGAGAAACAATTGGATTGGTCCAACTTTAAGAAGTATTTCAAGAAACAATACCTTTCTGAAATCTAATACGAAAGGAAAACAAAAGAATTTTACGAACTACGGCTTGGACAGATGACAATGGAAGACCTTATAAATAAATTCATGGAACTATTAAGGTTCATACCTTACATCCGAGAAGACAAGGTAAAAATCAAGCGATTCTTAAGTTGTTTACCGCAGTCCTACCGGGACAAAATTGAATTTGACAACCCCAAATAATTAAGTGAAGTGTTCAGGAAAGCACAGATGTGCTACGATCAATACAAACATCAGACAGAGTTTCCTAAAGCCTGGAAAGATAAGAAACATGAATGGATGAATCAGCTAAAGAAGGGATACCAACTAGCTCCCTATCGGAATGCAGTAAAAAGATTGTCGAGGAAAGACTTTCATTCAAACCATCCAAGCACACAAGGAGGTAGTAAACCTCTAAACCTGGAAACAAAGAAATTCAGTGATAATCCCCAGGAACCATTAAAGCGTTGGGAATGTGGGGAACCTCATCTCAGGAGGAACTGCCCATGTTTAAACATGGAACACAAAACTTATGTACATAATCTACAGGAAGCTTCAACGGTGGGTGATGTAGGCAGAATCCTGCATTAGATTAAAGCGACCATTGACAATCGACAAGCTGACCACTAGTCCTTGGTGGTAGAGATCAAAGGTAAAACCAATAACATTCGAATTTATATTTTAATTGACCCTGGAGCTACGTTAAGTTATATTACTCCTGATGTAGTAGAGTAAAACAAGCTTAAGAAACTGAAACATGCAAAATCATGGCTGGTACATCTAGCAACAGGAAGAAAAGTAGTTGACTTTATTTCTGACTTTGAGTTCATCTTAGATGGTCAAAACATAAGAACAAGTTTGAAAATCCTACCACTAGGGTCTTATGATATGATTATTGGAATAGACTGGTTGGAAAAGAACAAAGCAGTACTAGATTGTTATGCAAAGACACTTAACTATAAAGACAATCTTGGCACTACTAGAACAACCCAAGGTATACCAAAACCTGTATCAGTCAGACAAGTTTCAACGATGTAACTCAAGAAATGTATGAGAAAGGGATGTCAAGTTTATGCAATCCAAGTAACGAGTCTGTTAGAAAAAGAAGATAAGCCAAAGATAGAAGAATTTGCTGTCCTACGTGAATTTATAGACATGTTTGTGGATGAGATACTAGAATTACTTCCTATAAGGGAAATAAACTTCTCCATAGACCTACTACTTGGTTCAACCCCTATCTCAAAATCACCTTACCGAATGAGCCTACAAGGACTGACAGAATTAAAAATACAGTTACAAGAATTGTTGGACAAAGAGTATATCAGACCAAGTGTCTCACCATGGGGGGTTCAAGTCCTCTTTGTGAAAAAGAAAGATGGTACTCTAAGACTATGTATCGACTATAGACAACTGAAAAAAATGACTATTAAGAACAAATACCCCTTACCAAGGATAAATGATTTGTTCGACCAAGTAGGTGGGGCCAAAGTTGGATTTACGATACGGTTATAATCAAGTTAGGATAAAAGATGAGGACATAAACAAAACAACTTTTCGAACAAGATATGGACACTACGAATTTGTAGTCATACCTTTCGGACTCACTAACACACCAGCCACGTTTATGTGCCTGATGAACAATATTTTTTAGTCAGTACTTAGACAAGTTCGTAGTAGTATTTATCGATGATATTCTGGTCTATTCTAAAACAGAGGAAGAGCATGATGAACACTTAAGAATAGTTCTGCAAATGTTGAGGAAACACAAACTGTACACCAAGTTTGATAAGTGTGACTTTTATGAAAAGGAAATACAATATCTAGGCCATGTAATTTTAGCAGAAGGCATTACCATAGACCCTGAAAAGATAAAATCCATTATGGAATGGCCGGTACCTAAAGATGTAGCAGATATCCGGTCATTCATGGGAATCATCATATATTACTGTATATTTATAGAAGGGTTTTCCAAGATATCCTACCCTATCACGTCGTTACAAAAGAAAGGGACCAAGTTTAACTGGTCTGAGAAGTGCCAAGATAGTTTTAACAAGCTAAAGGAATTATTGACAACGACACCCATCTTGAAGGTAGTAGACCCAGACAAAGACTTTACCATCTGTTTCGATGCGAGTAAAGAAGGACTAGGTGGTGTTCTAACTTAGGAAGGACACGTGATTTTTTATGAGTCTCGGAAATTAAAGGAACATGAGCGAAATTATGTCACTCATGACTTAGAATTGGCAATGGTAATACACGCCTTAAAAATGTGGCGACACTACATAATGGGAAGAAAATTTCTACTATTAACGGATAATAGCGGCGTGAAGTATCTATTTAGCCAATCAGACCTTAATGAAGGAAAACAAGATGGCTATCCTTCCTGAGTGAATTTGACTTCAAAGTCAGACATATCAAGGGTAAGGAAAATAAAGTAGCAGACGCTTTAGGAAGAAGAATCCATGGGTTATTTGAAATAAATATTAGCAGGTCAGAAAGTGATTTGGAAAAAAGAATAAAGATGACAAGTATTAACGATGAAAATTACACTAAGATAATGGCAGAATTACAAAACAATACTGCAAACTTAGAGAAACCAGATCTAAGTATCGACAAGAAGGGACTATTATGATTTAAGAACCGAATTTACATACCAGATTCAACAGAGTTAAAGTTAATAATCTTTGACGAACTGCATAAGAAACCATATTCTGGCCATCCAGGATACCAGAAAACAATAACACCACTTAGGAAACTATTTTTCTGGCCTAGTATGAAGGGAAAAACAACAGAATATTTGGCTAGATGCCAATATTGTGAGTAGGATAAAGATGAACACCAACATCCAGCCGTCCTATTACAACGATTACCAGTACCAGAATGGAAATGAGAGACCATATCGCTGGACTTTATACCAAGTTTTCCAAAAACTCAGAAACAAAATGACTCTATTATGGTTGTAATCAATAAAATCAGTAAGTCCACACACTTTATTCCTGTAAAGTATACTTTTAAAGCTACAAACATTGCTGAAATATTTATGAAAGAATTTTTTAGACTGCATGGTATTCCTAAAATGGTGATTTCAGATAGAGACGTAAAATTCACATCCGCCTTTTGGAAGGAATTGTTTGCAGGGATAGATACTAATTTGAATTTCAGTACAAGTTATCACCCACAAAAATATGGGTAGACCGAAAGGACAAATCAAATCATAGAGTATATGCTCCACATGTACGTAAGAACAAAACCAAACAAGCGGGAAGACTATCTACACTTAGTAGAATTTGCATATAACAATGGGTACCAAACATCGACTAAATTAAGCCCTTTCGAGGTACTGTATGACAGAAAGTGTACGACTCCAATTAGCTGGGATAACTCGGTTGACAGACTCATGGTTGGACCAGAGATGCTCCAAGAAATGGAGAACATGGTAAGGAAAGTACAACAGAACTTAAAATAAGCACAAGACAAACAAAAGAGCTATGTAGATCAGAAAATAAGACACTTGGAATTCCAAGTGGGAGACCATGTTTATTTGAAGGTCAAAGCCCGAAAAAGTTCATTGAAGTTAGGAAACTGTGCCAAGTTGACACCCAGGTTTTGTGGGCCCTTCGAGATACTAGCTCAAATTGGACCCGTAGCATACCCGAACTTGCACTTCCAGCGAATTTAAGAATTCATAATGTATTTCATGTCTCTTTGTTGAAAAAGCATGTTCATGACCCTACTCATATGATTGATTGGAACTTGGTGCAGATGGAACCTGAAGGTGAGTTCCAGGTGGAACCACTGTGCATTCTGGGCTGGAGAGAAATAACACTTAGAAACAGATCCGTCGCTCAGGTAAAGGTGAAATGGAAGCACTTTAGTCCTTAGGAGGCCACTTGGGAATATTACCTCAGTAAATGAAAAAGGATTTCACACCCAATACTCTTAGTTTTCCAAAGGCATACGTTGTTAAATTTAAGGATAAAGTTACAGGAATAAAAGAATATAAACTATCAAAAATTCCAATATAACAAGAAAATTTAGATCGTATATATTTTCCTTTCCAAAAGTCAAGACAAGGGTCAGTAAAAGAAAACCCGACTAAGACATTCAGTAAGACCCTTTATTTTGAAAGTCAACTCTCGTATTGGATATTGGAAACATTTTTACAGAGTCATAAAAACGAACAATCTCTACTATAGTCTACCCTAAACGCCTAAGCTTCTTGAAAGGGTAGAATAGAACCCGAATACCTTTGGCGCGGGTGATTGAAATTGCACTTCATATCTTCACGCAACCGAAATCCTGTACATTGCAAAAGACATCTTTTTATTCTTGATCAAAAGATATGGAAGATTTAAGTTAATATTAAGTAAAATAGCCGAAGTAATATTCATCTGTAGTTGGAGGGGCTCGACATCCTTCACCACTGCAACAAACTGCATGCCTCCTAGGCCGAGAAGGGAGGAGGGGCCCGAAATCTCTCTGGTGGGTACCCTTGCAAAGAAAATTAGAGAGGCCCACCATTAGCTTTACGGACCAATAAATAACTAGAAGAAAATTTTAAAGGTTGTTTATTCAAATGGTGAACATGTTGAGATTTTTACCTTGGGAGGTGTTCCCCATGTGCTTTTGACCTCCTTAGCACATGAGGGAATGACATAACACTTTGTACCTTGTACTTTTGTCTATTTTCACTTTGACTTTGGTTAAAGTGAAATTTGGTCACTTTTGGCATAAAGTGATTATTAATTCACAAAGGGGTGAATTTGGAGACATAAGTGGACTTAGGAAACTTAACCCAAAGTGGGTTTGTGACTTAAATATATTTGGGGAGATCTCAACCATCGATTATATGGAAGATGATATGATCTCAACCCTTCATATTTTAGGTTTCCTAATTGATGTCTAAGAGGGGCGCAAAGGGAGGAGGGCACATTATTCACTTAGTGTTTTTCTTGTTGAGAGAGGAGCACTTGAGATATGGAGATGAGGTATTTTACATGATGATGATTGAGGGAGGCCACTAACTTTCCTTGTTGGAGGCTTGGAGCTGCTTGCTTCATTTATTTCTTGGAGCTATTCTACTTCAGAGAGGGGCGCATTAGATTGGCAGGCTGATTCATTCCTGGTAGAATATCTAGCCATCAAATTGCAGTGAGGTTAGTTGCAGAGTGAGGACATCTACTGGAGCTTCATTCCTGTGGAGGGTTTTTCATACCTGACATCACAGTTGGCAGTTGGAGTGGATTTTGTGGTTCTGGAAGTTTGCATGAGGAGCGCACCATTCTGGGGCGCATATGTTGATGTAGAGATTGTTTATCAACTCAGCTGGAGTTGCTATTGTATCAGGTTCTTCCATATATTGTGTTTACTGTAACCCTTATTCTGATTTTCCTCATATATACATTTAGATTCAAAACTAGTTTTCCCCGGGGGGGTTTTGTCCAGGGTCATGTTGACCAAAAATACCTGTGTCTACAAATGCATGTATTAGTTCTTAGATCTGTTCATTTTCAGTAGTAAACGATGTATTAGGTGTGTTATGTTTATTTGAGTTGGATGTACTAATATTCTATGACAAAAATGACATGCTAGAGCACCCAAATTGAGAACATAACCGTAACAAATCAACAAGATAACTTTGGACCGTTGGCTGTTATAAAACAACAAAAAATACTTTCACTTGCAGTTGAAACTTAGAGCCTTTCCTTGGTCAAAGATAGACCAAGAAGGAAAGCTGATAGGACCTAGAATTTTCACATGGTATCAAAGCTTCGGTGGCTGATTTTTTGGACAGTTGGGACAACCTTTTGAGTGGCTATTAAATACTTTTTTATGGCAGATTTTGAGGAAAACCATTGACTCATTCAGTGGTTGTTAGAGGACATAATTTTTCAGAGGGTTGTTGGGAAGTTTGGACACTTGGAGATCAGTCTCTTTTCACACCTACGTAGTAGGAGTGAGGCTGATTTTTTGTGACCTCTTTTCACACCCATTTTGTTGGGAGTGAGGTCAGATTTCATTGTCTCTTTTCACACCTGTATTGACAGGAGTGAGACAGTGTTTTCTTTGGAAGTGTGATCATCAGTTGGGGATTGCAGATTGGCAGAGATGTCAACATCTCAGATGCGAGTTGAGGATAGGCTAGCTGGGACTAGCAATTGGTCATCTTGGAAGGAGAGGATGATCTTCATCTTGGAGGACCTCAAGCTATGGGATATAGTCGAGGAAACTATTCCCCCCATTCCTGTCACTTCTCCTGTCTTGGTGGCAGAGTTCATGAAAAGGAACAACAAGGCAAAGAGGACTATTTGTGATGCAGTCCGGGATCACATTATACCCCATTTGATGGGGATGGCTCATGCATATGAGATGTGGGAATCTTTATGCAAGCTATATGAGAGCTCCAATGAGAACCAGAAGATGGTTCTTCATGACCGAACCAGGGGCATTCACATGCTTAAGGATGAGTCGGTAACTTCATTCCTTGGTAGATACACTCAGATTAGAGACGAGCTTGGAGCTGTCAGTGAGGTTGTTGAACCTAACTCTTTGGTGAGGCAATCTTTTAATAGCTTCACGAAACTGTGGGGTCCATTTGTACATTTCATAGTTTCCAGAGAGGTCATGCCTACATGGGAGAGGATGTGGGATGACTTCATCCAGGAGGAGATCAGATTAGCATCAGAGGCTTCTGGACATAAGCAACAACAACAACAATAGATTGGTCAGGGTGAGGAGGATCTTGCTCTTTGGGCAAAGGGAAAGAAGAAGGCTAGCCGAGGTGGTCGACAAGGTCCCATGTCTGGGGGATAGCCACAAAGGAGTGGAGGAGAAGAGAGTAGCAGTGGTTAGGGAAATGGTTAGGGTAGAGATATGAGCAAAGTGAAGTGCTTTGTTTGTAAGAAGTTCGGGCACTATGCTGGACAGTGTCTGAATAGAAAGAAGAAGAAGGGTGGTATAGCGGCTACAACAGAGGAGGCAGACTTTCAGACACAATTTTAGAGAGAGTGTGATTTTCATATATGTTATAGTTCAGTTGAGTCATCACCATGTATCTGGTATATTGATAGTGGGGCATCGATCCATATGACTGGAGTTCGAGAGCATTTTCCTGATCTCAGAGGCTTCGAGGTTAGGATGGATATTTCTCTTAGAGATGATAGAGTAGTCACAGTTGCTGGGATTGGCACAATTTCTTTTAGGAGAGAGAGCTTGCCACCTATATCGTTTACTGATGTTATTTTCATCCCTGGGATGAAGAAGAACTTGATTTCAGTTTCCACCCTCCAGGATAGAGGTCTTGAGTTTACATTCAAAGGCATCGAGGTATTAATTCATCCTCGGGGGTCTTCACTAGACTCAGGACAGGTGATTGGAGTGAGAGATGGGGATCTGTACATATTACTTTTCTAGCCACTTCTTGCACTGGTGGCTAGTAGCGACAACAACAGACAGTTGTGTGAGTTATGGCATCATAGGATGGCCCACCTACATCATGGGGCTTTTGGAGGGCTGAGAGAGGTTGTGACCAGAGTGCCACAAATTATTATAGAGCATCAGGATGTTTGCAGAGGGTGTGCGCTTGGAAAATTTTCCAAGGCATCGTTCCCCAACAGTGACAATAGGTCAATTGGGATACTGGATTTAGTACACATGGATGTGTGTGGGCCCATGACTCGAAATTCCTTAAGTGTTTGTGAGTATTATCTCACATTTATTGATGACTACTCAAGGAAGACTTGGATCTATTTCCTGAAGGCCAAGAGTTCAAAGCTCTTGTGGAAAACCAGCCAGCAAAGGGAATCAAAGTCTTGCGGTCGGATAATGGGGGAGAGTATTCCTTGAGACAGTTTGTAGACTTCTGTGCACAACATGGCATCAGGAGATATATGACCATACCTTACAACCACCAGCAGAATGGGGTTGCCGAGAGGAAGAACCAGGCCATTATCGGTGCAGCGAGATCCATGCTACATGATCAGAGTTTTCCTTTGTATTTGTGGGCAGAGGCATGTGCTACTATAGTTTATCTGCACAACAAGAGCCCCCATAGGATTTTGGGGAAGATGACTCCTGAGGAGGCCTTCACTGATAGGAGGCCAGATGTTGAGCACATCAGGATATTTGGGTGCTCAAATTTCTCTCATGTCCCCTCGGAGAGGAGGAAAAATCTAAACCCCACAACCCAATAAGGGATTCTAGTTGGATACTCAGAGGTGTCGAAATCCTATCGCATATACATTCCACCACTTAGGAAAGTGGTGGTGAGAAGAGATGTTAGATTTGAGGAGGATAATGATTTTGCGAGATCTCTTGAGTTGAGAGTTGGAGTTGAGGATGATGCAAAGTTGCCAGTTGCTGTCTCAGAGGGAGCATAGCCTTAGTCATTAGGTACACCAGTATCAGGGGTGACAGGCTCACCATGCACAGTTTTAGGGTCACAGTCAGAGCATGTTCAGTCAGATGGGGCACAGACTTCAGAGGGAGTACAGACTTTAGGATCGCAGAGTGTTGAGGTGAGTCCTGAGGCCATTACTCTTGGGCAGAGAGACCTTATTTCTCCATTGACCACTTTAGGGAAGAGGAGACCTAGATGGTTTTAGGAGACCCCGAAGGAGGCCAGAGAGAATGTAGGGGAGCACAAGAGCCAGATTAGAGAGAGCATACCACCAGTCAGATTGGGAGCATACTTAGCACTTGTGATGAGTATCAGGGATACTGAGCCACAAAATTTTGCGCAGGCAGTGGACCATCAGGTCTGGAGAGAGGCCATGGTCGAGGAGTATGACTTCATTATGCCCAATGATGTTTGGGATGTGGTTTCGAGGCCAGTGGGGAAATCAGTTGTGACTTCCAGGTGGTTGTACAAGACCAATATTGCTACAGATGGCAGCGTGGAGAAACACAAGGCCCGTTTTGTGGCACGAGGCTTCTCACAGATTGAGGGAGTCGACTATGATGAG
>SNQJ01S0220478.1:0-15126 GCA_010110895.2 Picea sitchensis | reverse complement strand
TGCGCAAGTTTGGAGAGAGAGTGCAGTTGCAGTTGTTGCAACTGGCACTTTGGTTTTGGTTTGGACTTTCTCTTGGTTATGGTTTGGACTTTCTGCTTGGTCTTTGGTTATTCTTGTTTGGTGCGCTAGCCTTGGAGAAAGGTGCGCTACCTTGATTGGTTATTGGATTACTTCTGGAATTATTCTGTCTATCAAGGTTAACGTGCTTCTGGAATTATTCTGGAGTAATGATCTTGATGATATGTAGTTATTTGTTCTAGCATGATTGTTTTTGGACTCTGGGGGCTATTTAAAGCCTCGTTGTTGATGTATTTTGCTTCAGAGATGGATTGCACTCAGTGTTATTTTGGTTATATGCACTCTTGCTATATAAATGAGAAACTTTGCATATTTGTGTATAAATGGTTTGGATTCATATGGATGCACATGAATATATATGGTTTTTTTCAAAATTTGAATATTTTATGTAGTTTTTGGTCAATCATTTTTTTTTTGTTTTTTCCCAGTCTGGTCCGGTTTCGCATTTTTGGGATTGGCCAGTTCAGTCCAGTTTCCGGTTCTGATAACATTGTTGTGAAGGTCAAGTTTGAAAATGACATCACAACAGAAGGCACTTTGAGGTGGGGGACAATAAACTAGCACCCAAGCAATACAATCCATATAAGGTGTTGCAAAGGATCCGCAATATGGCTTACAAATTGGAGTTGCCTCCTTCACATGTCCATTTGGTTTTCCATGCCTCCTATTTAAAGGAAGGCAATTGGTGACAAGATCATATTGCATGTTAAAATTTTCAGATAATGGCATATCGATTAGCACTGAGAAAATTGAAACCCTAAATTACTATGAATTGGAACTAAAACTACTCTCAAAACAGTAAGCTTTGAACAGTAATTTTTCCTACACAAAAACTCTGATAATATGAACATGTAGTACACCAGTAGCTTGTAAGTTGTAGTTGTGGCATGTTTTATGGACTCTAGAGGCCATTTAGAGCCTCACTGATTAGGTATTTTGTTGCTGATATGTATTGCACTCGGTGCCATTTTGATATATACACCCTTACATGGTATATAAATGAGCAAACTTTGCATATTTTGTCTCTAATGGTTTGGAATCATGGTTTGAAAGCTTTAAAATAATTTTTTTCATTAAAATTTAATTATTTAACGTATATTTTAGTGAACCAAGTCTTTGAAATCAGATCGGTCCGAGTCAATCTGAGTCCGAGTTGATAGGTGACCGAGTCGATGTCCAAGTCAGAGTTTAAAAACCATGGATGAAAGCAACAGCCACAAGTTGTGGGATAGAAGGAGACAAGAAGCCCAACTTTGTAGAGTGGTTGCAACCCCCAAGGTTACAAAGTAAATGAAGGCCACAACAGTAGGTTCTGGGAAAATGGAAGACAATTTTAAGGAATGACTACAACCCAAAGGATTTGGAGCTGGATAAGGTTTCAACCCCACAATTACAGGCAATGGAGACTACAACCCCAATTTTTTGTATATGTAAATATAGATGTGTGTGTGTGTGTGAGTGATTTCAGATAGGAGAGAAGAGAGAACGTACAAGGGTACAAAAGTTGCAGTATTCTATCCATCATAATAAAATACGTGCTAATATACTGTGTGATTTCTGAGTATATACATCATATTATTGTTTTCTTCCAATTGTGTAAATTCTAGTTTTAAAGTCAACGATAGAATATCAATGTGTACAAAAAAGCTCAATTCTCAAATACATAGCAAAACCCTTTTAAGGCACATGCAGTACATTGATCCTCAGACAGCAGGACAATCACAATTATTGAGAAGCTGGTATCAAAGCCACAGGAATTCTGCTTCGCTGAAAAGTCACATAAATTGGTATCAAAGCTACTAAAGTTCCTTCGAGCAAAGACTCTAGCAGAGATGATTGATGGTCTGCACAAGGAGGAAACAATGGGTAGCGGATAAGCAACCAAACCTAGTTGGAATAACAAGGGGAGGAACTCAAGGATGCAACTAGACATAGAAGATGGTACTTTAAACAACCATGGAAGGCCATCTGCACTGAAAGGAGATGAAGCTACCTCGAAGCCAGTTTGGAGGAGCTCCAAAACATAATGAAGGCGCAAACAAAATTTCTAAGCCAAATGATGGCATTATGCTTTTGCAACAACACTCTGTAAGCCTTTTAAGGTGATATAATAATAATATAGATCTTAGTACGCAAGTCCGTCATGTTTCAGTTGCATGACTAAGTTGCATCATTATACTACTGTTACTATGAAATCCCCTTGAAAACTAACAAAGTCCATGTAAAGTGAAATCCATGTAGGAAGTCAAGTTCTTTGATGAGTGTATGGATGCAAAGAATGAAGAAACAGCTTTGGCTCTTGAAGTACTTAATGGAAGACAACTTTGTATGGATGCAAAGATGCCATGTGTTCACTAATTCACAGAAAATTCCATTTGCCTATTTGAAGACGACAATCCATGTATGAGGTGGTCTCAATGCTCTCAAGCTTTTGCTAGTTATCGCTGATCAATGCATACCCTTTGCCACCATTTCCTTTTTGAAATGTACTTTGAAGTTTGTACCAGAATGTTTGTTGACTAGAAATTTGAAGCATGTTTCAAAAATAAAGAGCTGACAAGCGATGCCCTTTTGAGGTGGGAACATTTTCATTAGAGATAGAGACAACAAGGAGATTTCCCATTACCAGCTGGGAAAGTTCAAGTCAAAAGGAAAAAGTTATACCCATTGGGGCATAAACATGAATTCAGGATCAAAAGGCAGTATCTCCACCAAAAGCAGAGGCAAAAAGTGAATGACTATACAGTTCAGTTCCATAAGTATATGATCTTATTGAAAATTTTCACAGGAATGAGATGTGGGGTTTAAGTGTATGGGTGGATTGCACAACTATATACGGGAAGGAATGCCCTCATAAAGCCAAGCTATATGTTTTCCCCTTTCTTTAGAAGTAAATATATTTATGTGAATATAAGTATTTTACAAAAGAAAAAAACAATATCCAGAAGGAGCTTGCTTTGCTTGTTGGCATTGAAGCTCTTGAGAAAGCTTGCACAAAAGCCATATATGTGGAAGCCAAGGGAAATATGTCAAGAATTTGTCTCCTACTATTGAAAGACCAAACATATTAATTTGACCTCCACTGAAGAAGAAGTTCCTTGGTAAAGAGAAGCAAAAGATGAAACTAGCCAACACCAGTTGAAAGCCTAGGGCTAGTGACAGAGAAAATCAACAGCGCAAGACTTGTCAGTATTGAAAAATGATTAATCACGTAGACGAGGGTTGTTGGGAATTGCACCTTGAGCTGATCTTGGATAACAAAAAATGGAGAAAGTTCCTGCTTAATCAAGCCAAGGGAGCAAAAGGTCAAAAAGTAGAGGGATGAAGACGAAGTTCATGAAAGGTTGGCATTAATGGTTACACCTCTACTGAAAAGTGTATTATGTAGAGATGTAAATCAAGAAGGCCATTGTGATTACAATCTCCAATCCTGATATCCAAAAAAACTTGATATCCGAAGACTTAGTGAAGCCGCTTGGACTACAAACAATTGCACATCCCTTGGGATGGTAGCATAAGGATATGGAGTTGATGGTAACCAAACAGTGCAACTTTAAGTTCACAATCTCTTCCATGTTCATAGACACACTTGAATGCAGTGCAGTTGTTCTGATGATTATGAAGTAACTGTGTGCAATCCCTTTATGTGGGGCATAAATGATAGATATTTTTCTTGTAGCATGCTAACCATAGATGAAATAAACATAATCGGCAATTAACCGGCAAGGGTCCCAAAAAGATTAAATTGGCAACAATCAGGAAATAATCAGTAATAGTCAGGAAAATTCAGCCAATCTTGGCACACCTGTAGTGTTAAACGAAATAATCAGGATTATTTCGAAATAATAGTTTCATTGATTGCATAGGGTTATTCGATTAATCAGAGATTATTTCATCTATGGACTGCTAACAAGTATAAGCTGAAAAAGACACCAAACAGTACCTGATTTTCACATACAAGGGGTAAGGAGGAGATCTTGCTATCTATAGCACATGCTAAGCAACTAATCAATCCATTGAAAAGTTTGTCTTTATGGTATTAAGGCCTGAGACAGAAGAAACCCGTGAAATGGAGATGATGTCAAAGCAGACTCCAAAGCAAAAACAAGATTTGGATTACTTATTGGTGTAGCATAAGAATGTCTTCCTTGAAGCAAAAGATCTGCCCCAAAAAATGTGAGATTCAACATATATAAATCATAAAAATAATGTCAAAATCATCCGGTCTTAAATGGAATGTACAGGACCCCAAATATGTGTGTCTTTGTTTGTCAAAAAAAAACATGAACCAGAAACATAGAAAACTTAGACTCCGAATATATTCACTCCAAAAATGCTCTCACAAACTCAGAAATGCAGACTGCTATCAGATATGTACGTTTCAGAATGGGGGGAAGGGGTTATTTTATAGGAAAAAATTAGGGTTTAAGGCCCCACAATTTGGTTTTTTTCTTTTTTATTTTGTTTTTTTGGGAGGATCCATCAACTTGATGTTTCCAACAAGTTAGAAATAGATTTTTAGCAAAACAGGCACTCCAAAACTGGAAACATATCCCAAGCAGATCTGGGTCCAGAACTGCAGAAACATGGATCTGCAATCCTCCATAGCTGGATCAAGATCAGGTAACATAGGGTGTGTTACACCTCATATTGTATGAGGTTCCACGTTGTGATTTTCATCACATTGATGTAAATTTGCTGTTGGTTCCTTTGAGCTATTGGACCGACTTGGGGGGAATTCATCTTTATGGAGCCCCTTATTGTCATGGCATCATTTCATTTGATGGAGGTCTTTGGTTGGGGGAGTCTCAATTCTCCTTGGTTGGAAGACTGTGCTTGCTGCTTGGGGGTCTTGCCACATGTGCTTGCCTTGTTGATCACCCCTCGGTTGCATTTTTGTTGTATGTGGAGCATACTATCTCATTATGGTGGTTTGGTATTATTATCACACAAACCTGCACAAACAAATCTACCTGATAATTTTAAACAGCCAACCCTATCATGGTTGGAAGCCTCTCCGTTTGGACTGGTAATATCCCAGTCTCAGGGGGGTGTCCCTAATAGGTGTATGCTGCTGTCTAAAACAATATTTCTGCACATATTCCAAAGACGATCAGCACATTAACAGAAACTCACTCTGGGGCTGTTCAAAAACTGTCAAGAGCGAGGTAAGTTCAGATGATAATTTTATGTTGGTTGGGATTAGATTCCAGATGTATGTCTAACAACGAAATAAATTAAGTTTGCATGAAAGAATGTGCACTTTAAGTGAAATAGGTTCAAAATAAATGCACAGAAAACCACCTTAATCTACAATAACAATTTAATCAACAAAACCAACAGACTTCAGAGAGCTAGAAACAAGCATAACTGAATCAAATCACTCATTACCCAAGAAATAGTCTACATCATAGTGAATAAAGGGTGGCAAGCTGCCATTGATCTCCTTGCCCATGATGGAGGTGGTGGTCAAAGTCTGGTGGATGAAGACAAAAGGAGAATTCCGCTGCTACAATCTGTCTGGAAGTCAAAATTATCCAACACTCTCTCCACTCCTCAAATCTGAATATATAGAACCTCATCCTCCTTCAAACAAGTCGACACTACTGCTGGAAAAGGAGAAAAGAAATCTCAGAATGATAAAAACTATGCATGTAAACTAGATGTAGTCCCTTTTGCTGTTTAGAAAACTTTTCTGCTGTTTGACTGAGATTTTAAGACATGAAAAACTGTTGTTTTTTGTCATCTCATTTGCTGGCCTGTAGCTTTCCTTGAGCTTTTGACTGCTGTTTGAGGAAAAGTCCACCTGCAGTGAGGAATGAGGTGTATTACAGCTGTCTTGCATTAAGCTTTTGACTGCTGTTTGAGGAAAAGTCGACCTGCTGAGGATACAGTGTATTACAGCTGTCTTGCATGAGTTTTTGGACAGCTGTTTATGCTTTTATCTTCCTTTTTTCCTTTTCCAGCAGCCTTCCAAAGTCAACAAAGGCTGCCAGCAGAGTTAGACCTAGCTGTTCACTGGCTTTTCCAATGCAAAAATTAACAAAGGCTGCCAACTCTCATCAAGGTAATTCAACCCGTTCTCTCTTCGGCAATGTGTAAGGTGGGTCACTTAAATTTTGAAGAGTTAACCATTAAATGATTTATGATCCCAAGGTCAAACCATATGAAAAATCTATCTATAGACATTCTCATAACCAGTGCCACATGTCACCACGTGATTAACCCATCTGCCTAGTACTTCTCTTAACTCCTCATTCTTCACCAACAAAAACCTTGAACCACCCCACTATCGCATCCTCGGAAATATGACATTAAACCTGTACCTACCTACCATACATAGAAACTGTTAATTATACACATGCCCAAAAAGCAGTTTTTTCCAAAAAACCGAAGAGATTGATCATGACTAAATGGAGCATTAACCTGTTATCGACAAAAAAACAAAAAGCGAAAAAAGTGAGAAAACACAATCGTCTCACATGTTGAATAAAGCAGTTTCATTGGACCCATTTTTTTACAAGGATCAAGAATATGTAGTCATCTCTATCATGCGAGCCCCAGATCTCCGAATACTAGAAAAAAACAAACTGCTAAAAATAGCAATGTTCTAGAATCTGATGGAACTGAGTCTGGAAGGACCCCTAAACAATGCCAAGACCTAGGTGCATCTAAAATGAGACTAGTGTGATATAATCTCGTTTTAACCCTCCAGTTGCACAAGTACTACTGGGGATTAACAATGATGACTCAAGGGGACGACACCCCATGCAGAGAGAACCACCGAATCTTTGTACTCTGAAACTCTGCAACTGATCGATGAAAAACTGACTTGCAACAAGGTGCTTGTCCACTGGGCTATGGAGTCAATTGTATGGTACCTCAACTGCTCAACTGGAATGAGGTAGCAACTATGCTTGCCCATCTACAACCACAACCTGCAACCCGTCCAAATAGTACGCTCATCCCACTCGAAAATGAACTGAAATCAACAGCTGAAAGAAAGCCACTTGGTCAGATGCCAATAATGAAGACACCTGCTAGGCGCGAAAAAACCCACCAATGAGGCTAATGAGCTCTAAGGTATGAGCACAACCCATCAATGTGAAAAATGATCTGAAGTCGAACCGTGATGAGGTTCATCCAATCAGGACCCGTCACCCAATGATACTCAGCCTTGTCAAATGCGAAATGATCGCCAATAAGGCTAACGAGCATCAAAGTATTCAAGCTCCTAGATCAAACCTCAGCTAATGTGTCGAAGTTGATGAGGAATGATCTGTTGGGAGAGAGGCAATGATGAAAACCTTCTCCTCAACATGAAGCAAAAATCATGTAGTACAAGCATATGGTGCCATGCCCCTAAGGTTGGATGAGGCATACAACCAAAAAAGGCTGACTCGATGACAAGACATGAAAAGACAAGACAATAATGTGACTCAAGACACCTCCTATTATCTCTTCAATGCTACCCACGCCTAACAGACTAAATATCGGATCAAGACACTGGAATACAATGAACAAGGGCCTCATCCAAGCTTGACTACCGATGTGCCTCGGAGCAAATGAAGCAGTTGTTATGTGATATCAGATTCAACAATCTCAACTATGGGCAACACTACTAGCTGGAAAAGAAATGAAAACATGGAAATCAAAGACCTATGGGTACTCAAACATAGGCAAGGCATCCTACTATGTTAACTGATGAAAGGAAAAGGAATCTAAGACTGAAATAAAGTGGAAAACATTTTTCAGCAATCTGGAAATGAAAAATCGATGAAGGGAAATGGGAAAGAGTGGTTCTAACTACCCTACAGAACCCAAAAAAAAAAACTCCTTTTTTTTGTTTTGATTTTTCTACATTTTCTCATTTTTGCTTTTTTTTGTATTATCTCAAAAAGCTCCTATTTGAAAGTTTGTCAAAGTTGCCATGATCAATCAACATACTCAAATTACCAATGTAACCATGCAGCCAGGTGACCAATGATGCGAAAAAGATCAACATAGTCAACCTTCAAATGCAGCCAACCATGAATTCTCCTAAGACGAAAAGATGCATTCATGTGCTTGCTAGTCAAGAAATCAATTAACTCTGTCCACTGAAACATAGAACATGGTCCCTCATCTGTGATCAATAAGAAAGTAGAAGAGCCAAAACTCTTCAAATCTACCTCCTGAAACACCTCCATCATCCTCAACACAACCAAATCATGACTAGTCCTAATATCCAAGCAATGGTCAATCAAAGGATCTATTTGAAGAACACATCTAAATGTGGGATCATGGGCAAACAATGAGGAAGATCTTCTTCTGGTTGAACCAAAAGTTGCTCCCCCTACTACAATGGTATCTCATCGAACTGTTCTTGAACCATCGCTGGAATATGCAAAGATATAGGAAGAGTAAGCCTTAACAAAATGTATGGTTGTTGTAGTATACGAAATGGGATGAAAATGGAAATGGGATAAGGACTAGGTAGGAAAATAAAGGAAAAGAACAAGGAATGAAAAGATATGAAAGGAAACCAATGTCTATCAATCATGGGCTAATGAAGTCATAAAGCACTACACAAATGGAAGGACTTGATTTGTCACACTCACAACTACTTCAATGAACGCCACTAGTGATGAAAGGGTTGTTCTCCACCTTCAACCACCTAATGGTGAAAATCTATTTAATAAATTCACCTTTTAAATTATATGAACTGAAGGCAAAGGAACTACTAAATTTACCCTTAGAGTGCTTGCTGGAAATTTATATGAAATGAATCTTGGGGGACCCTAGAAGGTACCATTCATCAACAAAATATAAAAGTGTTGTATTATTTCTGAATTATTATTCCAAATTTACAATTAGTTTATTAGAAGAATGACAATAAATAGAAATTAAAAGGCAAGTAAATCAAGAGGGAGAAACCTCTTAACATCAATTTACTCCTAAATAATACGTAAGCTTTTATGTTAAATTGAAAAACAAAACAAAAAAATCTATATAATTCCATAATAATGAAAGCATTAAACCTTACACCAAAATTGAAAGCTATACCTCATGTCTTCATTAGTCATCAATCTTGATAGTACAAGGGAGCTTCATCATGATTCAACTCCTAAGCTCCAATACCTCATCACTTCTCTTACTCCTAAATCACCAAATGTCAATTCCCTCATGAAATGGAGAGAACCTCCTCTTTATATAGAGGGAAACTTATCTCTCTTACAATAAAATACAATATTTGCTAACTAACTCTATGACAAGTCAAACAATTATAAAATAATGGAGAAGTTAAGCAACATCCTCTAAAAGTAGCACAAGAAGGTGGGGTGCCTCCTCTAAATGAGTGGTTGGCCATGTCAAATGCTCCATCAAATGGTAAAATAATGCCTCAATAGTGTGCCCCCCAAGATGCATGCATGCAAATACAATATAATATCCTTGACATGGGAGAGTGCTCCATAATCACCATCCCAAAATAGCAAGTGGTCCACAAGATACATGAATAAGTGTGCAAAATAGCAAGTGGTCCACAAGATGCATGAACAAATGTGCAAGATATCAACTAGATGGAGTGCTCCAAAATAAAGGCTTGGTCAAGCCTCCAACAACTTTCTCAAAATAGAAAGATTATCCATGGGCTCTTTCTCCAATGTTCAACCACCTCAATAAATAAATAAATAATCTCGAGGGTAGTTACAGCTCCTCGAGACTTGTGCAAGGAAGGAGTCAACAAAAAATTAATTAATCTCCAACCAACTCCACATGAGTAGATCCCAAGGCAACCAACTCCATGGATTAATGTGCAAGATGAAGTAGTCAAACCCCAAAATAATAAGTGGGTAACCTCCAATGAAACAAATTCAAGGAGATAAGAGCAAATTAGGGTTTTGACCATGCCAAGACTCCATGAAATAAATAAATATACACCTCCAAGAATAGCAAGAAGTGTCTCCACATGTTCACCCTCCGAGGATATGCCTAAATATAGTCAAATGACTAAGTAAAAGCATGTAATGTGCCACCTTCTCCCTTCAAGTGTGAAAATGAAGCCAATGAAATTGGGTGCCCAAGCAATTGACCTTAATCTAGATAAATTAGATTAATTTAACCACTGAACAATTAAATCGACCTCAAAATGTGTGCACAAAGGTTAATGCTCAAATATAACCATAGTCCCCCTCTAATTAGTAACCAACAGATTAAATCACCATGAACATGTGTACCAATGAGGGGCGCACTCGAATAAAGTGTTGTACCATGTAAATAAAGATGTTCTCCCTAGCAAAAACCCACCACGAAAATAGCAAACATAAATCCCAACCTAAGGTGCACCACCACCAAGGGATTATTACATAAAAAGTAATTATCCAACCTTAGGAAAAAGGTTAGAACACCATCAAATCATATGTAGTACCCCCCCTTCCAACTTAAACATAGGAAACAACACATCAATAAGGTTAGTAACATCATTAAAGACATTTCCCCTTAGGAGATGTTTACATCATAAAGTTAAATCACCTAATCAAACCCCAAAACAGTAAGTGGACAACCTCCAACAAAACAAATCCAAGGAGATAAGGGTGAATTAGGATTTTGACCAAACCAAGACTCTATGAAATAAATATATATACACCTCCAAGAATAGCAAAAAGTGTCTCCACAAGTTCGCCCTCAAAGGATATGCCCAAATATAGTAAGATGACCAAGTAAATGCATGTAATCTGCCACCTTCCCCCAACTGTGAAAAGGAAACCAATGAGGTAGGGTGCTCAAGCTATTGACCTTAATCTGGATAAATTAAATTAATTTAACCATTGAACAGTGAAATCAACCTCAACATGTGTGCACAAAGGTCAATGCTCAAATATAACCATAGTCCCCCTCTAATTAGTCACCAACAAATTAAATCGCCATGAACATGTGTACCAATGAGGGGTGCACTCTAATAAAGTGTCGTACCATGTAAATAAAAGATGTTCTCCGTAGCAAAATCCCACCATGGTAACAACAAAACATAAAGCCCAATCTAAGGTGCACCACCACCAAGTGATTATTACATCAAAATTTATCCAACCTTGGGAAAACGGTTAGATCACCATCAAATCATATAACACATCATTAAACACATTTCCCCCTAGGTGATGTCTAGCAAATGTTACATCATAAAGTTAAATCACCTAGGAAAATCCCACAAAGACAACATAAATCATCCCACCATAGCAACATCATAAGAGAAGGGGACATAAAGAAGTGCTAACCCATCTAATCATCAAGTATGTTCCCCATCACACATCTAACACGTGAGGATCATATAGAACACCCCATCCTAAGGAATGGTTACAATAGTCGACATGATCAATCCGCAATAGGGGATTAATCTAATGAATAATACAACAATAATAATTAGAATACACTTTGCAGTTACATTATTTGAACACTCCCCCTTAACAAGAAGGGTATTCTACAACAGCATCAGGCGAGAGAGAGGACAGCATCATCAACAACATCAGGTGGGTGAGAGGACAGCATCATCAATATCATCTTGGAACACTGACTAGCGTATCTATAAATCATCGAAAGTTTTTCTCATCATCAACACAGCACAGAGGCTGGAGCAACATCATCGTCATCATCATCATCTTCAGCAAGAACTCAGGAGTTGAAGTGGCATCATCATCATCATCTTCAACAAGAGGTTGAAGTGGCATCATCATCATCAACTGCATCGACATGGATTAGTGTAACACTAATACATCCTCATCATCAATAACAGCACAAGGCTGATACAACATCAAAAGCAGCAATATCACAGCACAAAGGTTGGCAACACATCATCACAACACGAGGCTAGTAATACATCACAGCAATTAAGCTGGAAAACACCACACAACAATTAAGCTGGAAAACACCACACAGCAATTAAGCTAGAAACACCACAACAATTAAGTTGGAATCACAATACTAGACTGGCTTTACGTCACAACAATTAAGCTTGAAGCTCAGTACTACGCTGGCTTTACGTCACAGCAATTAAGCTGGAAGCACGATACTCAATTGGCTTTTCATCACAACAATTAAGCTAGAAGCACGGTACTAGGTTGGCTTTACGTCACAGCAATTGAGCTGGAAGCACAGTACTAGACTAGCTTTACGTCACAGCAATTAAGCTGGAAGCAGAGTACTAAGCATATCTCACCACAACATTTAAGCTGGAAGCACAGAACTAGACTGGCTTTACATCATAGCAACTAAGTTGGAAGCACGGTACTAGGCATATCTCACCACAACATTTAAGCTGGAAGCACAGAACTAGACTGACTTTACGTCACAGCAATTAAGCTAGAAGCACAGTACTAGGCATATCTCACCACAACATTTAAGCTGGAAGCACAGAACTAGACTGGTTTTACATCACAACAATTAAGCTGAAAGCACAGTACTAGGCATATCTCAACACTACTCCCCCTTTCGAGGAGGTCCTTTCGGACTATACCAAGCTTATCTCGAAAGTGCTCAAACTTTACACGAGATAGAGGCTTGGTCAACACATCAACAACCTGTTAATCCGTGCTAACGTACTAGAGCTTTATGGCTCCTCTCTGCACCATGTCACGGATGTAATGGTATCGGATCTCTATGTGTTTCGACTTATCATGAAATACAGGATTCTCTGTCATCTTTATGCAGCTTTGGTTGTCACATAGGATCACAGTTGCTTCCATCTCTAGGTCGAATAGACCGGTCAACAACTTTCGAAGCCATATAGCTTCGCAGCTGGCAGAACACGCAGCAATGTATTCTACTTCCGTTGTACTGAGAGCAATGTTGGATTGCTTCCTACTCTGCCATGAGATCATGGCTGCTCCCAAACTAAAACAGCATCCTGAAGTGCTCTTCCTATCAGAGACACTTCCAGCCCAATCTGAATCAGTGTACCCACTCAATGTTAAATCATGATCTCCATCATAGCTGAGACCACAAGCTAATGTACCCTTAAGGTACCTCATCACATGCTTTGCAACAACTAGGTGAACATGTCTGGGTTCTACCAGGAACTGACTCAAAGTGTTCACGGCAAAACAGATATCTGGTCTGGTGTTCGTCAGGTACATCATTGATCCAATGATCTGTCTATACAGTGTGGCATCAATCAATTCTGACGAAGTGTCGACCAGTAGCTTCAGCTTCGTTTCCATGGGTGTATTCATGGACTTGCACTTCAACATGTCGAATCTCTTCGGGATTTCGACTGCATACTTCCCTTGGTTAAGGAAGAATCTCTCTGGACTCTGCCATACCTCAAGACCTAAGATATAATGCATTAGGCCAAGGTCTTTCATCTCAAATTCTAAAGCGAGATTCTTCTTACATTCGGTGATGAGCTTTTCTTCTCCAGTTAAGAATAAGTCATCCACATACAACAACAATATCATCGGATCATCGTTCATAACCTTGAAGTAGAGGTTAGAATCTGCTTTACTCTTGGTAAAGCCCAAGCTCGTCAGGAAACTATCAATTCTTCCATATCAAGCTCTAAGAGCTTGCTTCAAGAGGTACAGATCCTTCTTCAACTGGCAGACATGAGTCTTTCTATCTTCAATCTTCAAATCAATTTTTCTCATTACATTGTACCAATCTGGTACACTTGCTCAGCGGCAACTCAAACTGCACAAACATGTGTTGGCTCTATGTGCTTTCTGTAAGGCACTATCTGTCTCACTGTCTGGGAGTATGTCCTCTACTCTCTCTGCAACTGTTCCTTCTGGAATCTTGGATTCTACACCTGCAGTTGCTCTGAGGCTGAGAATGACTGCTTCATTCTCACTGTGGTTGCTAAAATCTGAGAGTAACTCCTCTTATTCTATCACGGCAACAGTTTCATCTGAAACTAAGAGTGGCTCAATAACTGATATGGAAGATAGCTCTTCTTCTTTCATGGAGGTAACTCTATCTTTCATTGTAGTCATGTCTCCATGACCCAACTAGTGTACTGCACCAACTGCCACTCAATTTTAAATATGGGAATTGCGCCCCCCTGCATCTCATACTATATATGAATCATGGTTGTTCTGGTTGTCTGGAACTATTTCTTCAATAAGTGTCTCGTCATATTCTTCTCCCCTTTGCTGGGAGAATCCTCTGGACACACATCAGGCTTTGTACATCTGTAACACGTTTGATCTGTATAGATCAATATTGGAAGTCAATATTGACTTCTCATCTCACGGAAGAAACCATATCCTAGCCCCTTTCTAACTGGCTTCCTTCTTTGTTACTGAAACAAGCGAATCAATCTGGAGATTTCATATCTCCTAGGAGTCTCTGAAGTTACGATCTAGTCTTCTCACGGCATCTATCTTCCAGTCCTGGAAGTTGTCTCTTCATCTGATCCCTTCTGAGATCAGGACTTCATCAACTCTTACAGGGTATACTTGGTGTTGCATACCAAGTCTAAATATGAAAGACTAAGTCAGGCTTCAAACGAGGTCTGCTTCCCGTTCTAATGTTCGGTCATCTTTGGAGCCTTCTGCTCTTTTCAATCAATCTTCATATGAGATACTTTGAATCTCAAGAGATAGCTTCTTCTTCATCTTCTTTGGTGCATAAGTGTATATGGTCATGTACATAGTCTGCTTCATGTCTCATTTAATTCGTTGCCTTTTGCAACCTTTACTATAGCTTCCTCAAGGCTATCACTTGTGACCTGGAACAAGGTCAACAAAACAACAAGCAAGAATAAAATCCTTTTGATAATAGTAGATAAAGCAATAGCACGAATAATCATCACAGTAGCTCCTTTAGAGCTATCACTTTTAACTTGTCTGAAGCAAAGATTAAAGGTAAGAAATACAATACAAAATGAGGTCAACACTCTTATAGTGTTGTGATCAAACATTCCTCCATGGCAACCTGGAACTAACACACGAGGTTTCTCCTAGAGGAGGTGTTAGTTGTATTAGGCAAATGATTACATTAAGCATTTATCTCAATATCCTTACATGCTACCAAGCATAATACTTTTCAAAGACTGCTACCTCAACTATAGTGTTTTCT